>SOZI01000051.1:113918-124031 GCA_006352295.1 Rhodotorula diobovata | reverse complement strand
TCGCACGGCCTGTGCGAATGTCGCGAGCTTGTCGGGAGGATCTCCTTCCTGCTCCATCGTGAGTCGGGGGTGACGAGGGGTGGTGGTGGTCGAGGTCGCGTCCCGGTGAAGGTCGCTTTGCGGTGCTCCTGGGGGACAAGGGGAGCGGGAGCGTCTTTTGTGAGGCTGTAGGATGTGCCATGGCGCGTCTGGCGCGTCCCAGCGGCAGAGTGAGGATCGAGAGGGAAGCCACTCTGGGCCAAGGAAGCTCGCTCTGGCTTGAACGCCTCGCTCCTCTTCTTCAACCCTCGTGTGCACAGCAGACACCAGTCAGGCACTCAGAGCCATGGCAGAACAACACTCGGCTCCGTCTCGCGGCAAGGGACGCGGCAGGGGAGGCGCAGGTCCGCCTCGAGGAGCTTCATCGGCTCGCGGCAAGGGAGGACCTCGGGCACGACAAGGCGCAGACCAAGAGCAGCACGGCGGCGTCCCCACAGGTGTGCATCGTCTCTTTCTTGCCGCCGTGCTCCAGCCAGGCGACCTGACCCCCGCTCCCTCGACCCAGGCTCCGTCTCGAAGCTCAAGGCTCAACTCCGCCAGACCAAGCGCCTCCTCGCACGAGTACGCTCCGCTGCGCCTACTCTGCTCTTCTGATGGCATGACTCACTTGCTGACGCGGCGCCATACCCTCCCGTGCAGGATGACCTCAACCCAGACGTGCGCACCACGAGCGAGCGCCGCCTCGCCCTCCTCGAAGACGAGCTCGCCAAGGCAGAGCAGTCCAACGTCGAGAAGAAGATGGTTCAGCGGTACCGCGGCGTAAAGTTCTTTGGTGTGCTTGACTCCTGCCCTCTCTCGCCACGACGCCGTTCGCTCACGTTTGACCTTATTCCGCGTCTACCCCACAGAGCGCCAGAAGCTGCTGCGCAAGATCAAGCAGGCCAAGAAGGCCCTCTCTGAAGTGCCCGACAGCGCCGAGGCGCAAGCGACGCTCCTCGACGCGCGCGTCGACCTGTACTACGTCCTCGTGCGCCCCTCTTCCCTTCTCCCCTCTCCCTCCCTTGCGGCAGCCGCTGACCCTGCCCGCACACACCTCCGGCCACCTCACCTCCCCTCACAGCGCTACCCCAAGACGGACAAGTACGTCGCCCTCTTCCCCGACGGCGTCTACGCGCCGTTCGTCCCGCCCTCGGCCCTCGACAAGGACGCCTCGACGCCCGCCGAGCTCAAGCGCCAGACCCTCCGCGCGGCGATCCGCGACAGGATTGAGAGCGGCGCGATGCCTGCCGAGGCCGAGCTCGGGGAGCTGGGCATCGAGGGGGAGGATGACGTCGGGGCGGGGCCGGCCAAGCGGGAGAGGGACGACGAGGCGCTGGAGGAGGAGGCGGCGGGGGAGCGCGCGGCGAAGAAGGCCAAGCCCGCGGCGGCGGCGGCGGTGCCTGTCTCTGCCAAGGCGAAGAAGGCGCCCGCAGCGCCGGTCGCGCCCGAGGCGGAAGACGAGGAGGAGGACGAGGCAGGAGAGGCGGACGACGCACCGGGCGTCGAAGCAGGCGCCGCGCCCAAGAAGAAGGAGAACCGGAAACAGCGCAAGGAGCGCAAGCGCGCCGAGCAGGCGGCGGCAGGGGCGACGGGCGGCGGCGGCGCTGGCGATGGGGACGCACCGGCGGAGGGCAAGAAGGCGGCGCTCGCGTCCCAGGACGCGGCGATGAAGGACGCGAGCTGGAAGAGCAAGACTAAGGGGGAGCAGCTTGCCGAGCAGGACGACTTTTTTGCGTGACTTTGAGGCACTGAGAAGAGGGTTGCACTGCATCGGGTCAGATTGAGCCAGGTCTGCTTGTCCTTGGGTACAGAGAATGTCCGTGGTTCTCCACGACGATGCTCTAGAGCAGCGCCTCTACGCCCTCGCACCCCGCTGCGAGCACCATCGACAGCCCGGCAAAGAGCACCACGCCGCCGTACTCTCCCCCGGCCGCGCCATACGCCGTCTTGGCCGACGCGCCCTGGAGCGGGTGCGCAATCAGGGCGGTCGAGATGGGCGCGACGAGGAGTGCGCCGAGCCCGCGCGTGAAGGACAGGGCCGAGAAGAGGTGCGAAGAGAGGGAGGGGTCGTCACGGACGACGGTCGAGATGATGGCCGAGTAGAGGGACGTCCACCCGCCGGCGGCGAGGCCCATGACGACCGCGAAGACGAGAAGGGGAGGGAGCGACGTCGCTATGTGGGGTCTCTAGAGTCAGTGCAGTGCTCGTCGTGCACAGCGAGGGAGAGGACCGCCAACGCACACGCCACACCCCACAGGACAAGCACCGCGACCGACGACGCGAGCATCGTGCCAAAGCCGAGGCGGTGCGGCGAGTGCTTGTCGCTCAGGACCCCCATGGCGACACGCGAGAGGACGCACGCCCCGTTGACGCAGGCGAGGAGGGCCGACCCGTTTGCGCTCGAGAGGCCGACGGCCTGTGCCGGGGAGTGAGCTGAGGCTCGGGGGAAGAGGACGGCAGGATGGGTCGCTCACCGAGGCGTAGGTTGGCAAGTAGAGAAGGGTCACGAAGTACCCGAACGCCTGGCCGACTGAGGCCAAGGAAATCGAGGTCAGCACGCGAGACTCGTGCGGCTGATTCCGCGCGGGGCGGGCGCACCATTGGCCGTGATGAACACCCAGAGCTTGACGTCCTTGACCATGCGCTTGGCCGTGACCTTGTCCTGCTGCGACTGCGCCGGCTCGACCGCGACCGCGACCCCAACGGCCTCGTTATCGCTCTCGGGCTCGTCTTCGTCCTTCTTGTCGCGTGCGTCAGAGGAGACTTTGGCGGGGAGTGGCAGTCGCGGCCGGATGAGCGGGAGTGCGGCGCCGAAGAGGAGAAAGGTCGCGACAGACTGCGGCACGCGGCGCAGTGTCAGCTCGCGCTGGCGAGAGGGAGAACGACGCGAGAAAGGCAAAGGTCTCAGGCAGACAGACGCACGAGAGCCTGCAGTGTCGTCGACGCGCCGTAGTTCTCGAGTAGCNCCTGCAGGATGAAGGGCAGCACGAGACCTCCCGCAGCGGTGCCGGCGAAGCAGACGCCGTTCGCAAAGCCCCGCCGCTCGAGAGGAGAGAAGAGAGGCGCCGGCCACTGCTCATACCCCACATCCGCTCCCGAGCACGCAGCGGCTCACTCCCGCTCATCCTCTTTGGGCCAACCGGATGCTCGGCCTCACTGCTCTGACCGTGTTCTGCCTCTCGGTCACCTCGGCCCTCGTGTCCGCCTTGCCCGCGACCTGCCAGCTGCGCTTCCCAACTTCATCAGTCGCGTCTCCTCAGAGTCTGTTCTCACCCCTCGAGGGCAGTCAGAGGCTGCGTCCGGCGCATGGGCTGTACCACGAGAGTGCAGCATCTACCCCTCGGCCCCTCGAGAACATCCAGGTTCACCACCCGCCGCTCGTCCCCCTCAAAGGCTCAGCGAGGCGGTGCACCGTCACCTTGATCGCGCACGACTTTGCATTCTCCTATTGTGCGCTCGTTGTCGATTCTGCTCCTTGATCAGAGCTGACACGCCTCAGTTTGGATAGACAAGCCCGCCATAGCCAACTTCACTCCGCCAACCGACTGCGGCACGCCCGGAGATTGGTCCAGCGTCGTCTTGAACCTCACCGTCACCTCGAATGGGACCCAGTTCGACCGTCTTGCCTCGATCAGTCTCGGCCATGTCGAGGGCGCGTCGATGCTCGCTGGTTTCGGGGCCGCAGGCTCTGAACATTGCTGACCTCGCACTGGCATGCCTCTCGCTCTCGCAGTCTGGCGCACGAGCACGGCCGAACCCACGCGCGACGGCATCCTCTGGACGTACGAGAAGGAAGTGACCAGGTTCTCGCCTCTCTTTGCGAAAGGTGAGCCGCCCCGCTCGGCGAGAAAGAAACTGCCGCAGATCCGAGGCTGACCCGCCCTCGCTGCGCTCAGATGGTCAGCTTATGTTCCAGCTCGACAACGTCCTCAACGACAATTACACGGGGATCTTCTCCACTCTGCTCAGCGCAACGTTCTACAAAGCCACGTCCGACTCGCCCGCTGCGCGTGCGGCAGACGTCATCCTCCCGCTCACGACCCGCAGCAACGACTCGTCGCAGATGCTCGTCTACCCGGGCAAGGCCTCGGTCAGGACTGCGCTTCCGATCAATGCGGCGGAAGCGTGGCTCGAGGTGCTTGCAACGGGAGCAGCCGACGAGGTGAGCGCGTGTGCCTCTCGGGGAGTTGCTGTCGTCCTGACCCGTCCTCACTGCGCACTGACAGGAGTTCTGGTACGTAAACATCCTCGATCGCTGGAGTGACCGGTTTCCGGATGCCGGACTCGTCGGCAAAGGGCCCCTGCGCGAAGTGCAGGTCAAGATAGACGGGCAGCTAGGTCCGTCTCCTCCCTTTTCCGCTTATTCCTTCTGCTTCATCGGGTGCAGTGCCTCATTCCTCAAACAGCCGGATTTGGCTACCCTTTCCCCGTGATCTATACTGGCGGGGCGAACCCGCTGCTGTGGCGACCGCTTGCTTCACTTCGCGCGTTTGACATTCCTTCCGCCTTCATCGACATCTCGCCTTTCCTGCCGATGTGAGCATGCTTTCAAAATGCTGGGAGTTGCGGTGATTGACGTGCGCATGCACAGGCTGAGCGACGGTCTTCCGCACGACTTTACCTTCTCCGTCTTCGGTCAAGGGGACGACGGCTCGATCAACAACAACTGGTGCGTCGCCTTGCTCGACGTATACTCCCTCACCACAGTCTCATACTCTGACCCACCTCACAGGTTCATCACCGGCGCGCTGCACCTCGTCCTCGACTCGTCCGATCCCCCTGTCCGCACAAAGGGGCGCCTCCTCTCGTACGACGTCTCGCCCACGCCGCTCATCATCTCGGCAGGATTCCCCTCGGCCGGCGGACAGCTCAAGACGATGGTGAGCGCGCAAAGGACGCTCGACATCCGGGCAGAACTCGAGACGGGCGCAGAGGGCAAGAAAAAGGAGGTGCGGGTGTCGCACCTGGTCGACTTTGGCAACGAGCAGTTTTTAGCCGACAATGGGACGTACCAGGTGCGCAGCTCTGTCTCGTGACCAGTAGAGGAGCAGCAAGACTGACGAAGCCGGCCCCCCCTGAACAACAGAGCACGACGCAGTCGACCTCGTCGCTCTACACTTCGAAGCACGGCGACCGCCTCATCTTCCGCGACGTCTCGGCCTTCCCGCTCTCCCTCACGACCAACTACACCCTCTTCGAATCGGCGCACCGCTTCTCAGCCGACGTCCACTCGTACAGCTACGACCGCGCGCTCTCGCTCCCGCCGTCGCTCGGGGGCGTCGAAGGCCGGGCGCGCGTGACGAAGAGCAGGCAAGAGGGCCACGCCGAGATCACCGGGAAGGAGGGACAGAGGTCGACAGGGTGGGGCATGACGAGGGAGCACTACCGCTGGATGGGCGAGAGGGGCGAGACGTACGAGGAGAGCGTGAGAGGTACGTCGCGGAGTGACGCACCCGTTCGCCGCCCCGCGCCGCACTGACGATGGAACCTTCACTGCAGCGGAGAATGCGACCATCGTCGAAAGGACCAGGAAGGGCAGTCTCGGGCCGCCCGGACCGTCCTTGGCGGCGTAGTCAAGTCAGCGCGCTCTCGCAGGTCGCCTCTTCCTCCTGTAGATCGGGCTCTGTACTCTAGCTGCTCTTCACAGCGATGTTAACTTGTGAAGCCTAGCAAGCCTGTGCCAGATCGAGAAGTGGCGCATTTTTTACTGACGCCGCGCGCGGAGTCGACGCGGCGAGCCGAGCGGCGATTGGGCAGGGGAGCGCGGCGAGAAGGGGGGGCTCTAGGCAGGACTAGCGGTGCAACTGACAAGCGTTGCAAGTACAGTGAACATGCCCGTAAGGTGCACGAGGCTGAGCGGACGTCCCTGCGGCGAGAGGAGGCGCCGCTTCGCACTTGAGTCCGACCGACACAACCCTCGCCTTCGCGAGAGCTGCGATTCGCACCAGGCAGTAGCCGCGCTCCATCCAAACAGCGGCGCGCGCTCGAGAGCTCCACGCCCCGTCGCCCGCGCCAGTCTTCGCCGTCTTTCCCCCAGGGCAGCTGATGGAGGCCCCCGCCCAGCCGCCCACCTCCCACGCTGAGCGTAAGTCTGTGCACCACCTGGATCGCACACATGCACAGAGTGACTGAGAGCTGACCATTGCTCCCGCGAAGCAGCCACGGTTGAACACCGTTCGACCTCGTCCGCCGTACCCGAGCCCACTACGCTCGTCGACACTCCAGGCGCCAGCGAGGACGCCAAGATGGCAGACGCCTCGAAGGGAACAGCAGCAGATTTGACCATTCTCCACAGTGCCACGGCAACCTCGCACGACGGGCCCCGGCCCTCTGAGCATCCGCCCTCCCCGGTAGCGCCCCTCGCCCCTCCTCTCGCAGCGGCCACATCCGAGGAGCGCGTCGCGGGCCTCAAAGCGACCGAAGGCGAGCCCATCGACGTCCACATGGGTGATGGCCTCCTCAATCCCGACGAGCAGACGAGCGCGACGCCGACTTCGGCCAGGGGCGCCACGCCCCTTGCAGCGACATCGCCCGCGGCAGCCTTCCACGCCCCTGCAGCCTTCAACTCCAAGATCGCTGCCCCTGAATCGTCCTCTCTTGGAGACGCATCACCGGCCAAGGGAGCGTCGGCCGGCAAGGTGAACGACGACAACGGTCTCGCGGCAGCGGCGGGGACCACCGGTCTCGACTCGCCGCTCGCGTCGCCCGCATTGCGCGAGGCGACGCCGTCAGAGACTGCGTCCGAGACGGCAAGTGCAGTGGGGCCCGCTGTCGCCGTGGCCAACGTCCCGCCCGAGCCTAGCTCCGCCCACGCGCAGCTCGCTCACCCGCTCTCGGCCTACACATTCGCCAACACAACCCTCGTTCCCGCCGACTCGACGACGACCAAGCCCTTCTTCTTCACCAACTTCCCGCCCGCCGATCTCCCCGTGTCGTGGGCGCGCAGCAAGCGCGGCGACGACCCCGAGGCGGACATCCCAATCGACCGCGAGGCAGGCTTCTTTGCGACGGACGCCGAGCTTGACGAGAGCCGCAAGCGCGAGGTCGCGCGCATGGCCAAGGTGCACCGACGCCTCGCCGAGATGGGCCTCGCGCCAGACGGCTCCGTCATTCCGCCGCCGGCCGAGCCCGAGCCGACGACGAAGGGCAAGGGCCGTGTGAGGTCCCGCGCCAAGGGTGCTCGCGCGAGCGGAGGAGGAACGAGGAGCAGGGAGGCGTCGAGCGGCGTCGATGCAGCGGCGGCGCCTGCGGGTGGCCGCCGCGGTCGCCCGCCCAAGGCGTCGGCGCTGCGCGAGGTGCAGGCCGAAGAGGTTGACCAGCTCGAGGAGGAGCGCACTGCCGAGTCGGCGCGGCCCTCTAGGGCTAAAGCGAAGAAGGGCGCTCACCCGCGCTCGCCGTCGCCGCACGCCCCGATCACGCCACCTGGCCCAGCGATCCTCAACGCCGACCTCGCTCTCAGTATGTCCTTCCGCCTGCTCGCGTCTTCGCCGTGACTGACCTCTCCTCTGGCCCACGTACAGCGCTGCTCCAGGACGACCTGCAGACGGCAACGCCGGTCTTCCTTGAGCCGCACCCCGCCTTCATCGACCACCTCGACCTCCCGCCACACTACCTCCCCGCAGATGTTGACGTCGATGACCTTCCGGAAATCACCCAGCCGAAGCTCAAGGCAGCCCCTGCGGAGACGCCCGTCGAACCTTCACCGGCACCGGTGTCGCAGGCAGCCGCCGCTGAGCCGCTCGAAGCGGACGAGGTGTTCCTCGCTCCCGAGGAGAGCAAGGACCAGGAGATGGAGAACCTCGAGGACGAGGAGACGACGTCGGTCGCGGCAAGCGACAGTGCTTCGGCCGCTGTTGCGTCGACGACGCAGAGCGCCTCGGCCACGCCTCGGGCCTCCGAGGGCCCGGAGGCTGCTGCAGGCGCGTCAGCCGACACCGCGTCCAGGCGTGCAGCCAAGTCAAACAAGCGCGCTCGGCAGGACGATGACGCGTACCAGCCGGACAAGGCGGTCAAGCACAAGAGGCTTGGCGAGAGGACCGTCGCGCCGCCGGCTGGCGAGGAGCCGCCGCTCGGCCCGCCGGTCGAGTACGTCCTGCAGTCGACGACGTGCCTGTCGAAGAAGGTCGATGGCCAGGTGCGCTGCTGGCAGTGCATCGCGCGCAGCATCGGCCACGGCTGCTCGTTCATGGGCATCCGCTCCTTCGGCGTCGATCGCCTCGGTCGCATCGTGACGCCGCCCGTGTTCCGCTCGGCGACCGAGCCCGACGAGGTGCCCAACCTCGACAAGCCCTACACGTCGCCCATGACCAAGGCGCAGAGCACGCTCCTCAAGACGTGGCTCGCGCGCGACCTTATGAAGCTCTTTGAGCGCGAGTGGAAGCACGCGGCCGACCCCGACACGATCAAGATCCGCAACGACCTCGTGACGCACTCGACGTGCGACACGTGCAACACGGCGTGCGTCGGCGCCGAGTGGATCTGCAAGACGTGCGGCCGCACGGCGTGTCCGCTGTGCTTCGAGCGCCTGCGGCACTTTGAGGCGATCGAGGCGAACGGCGGGGCTGTGATGCCGACGGCCGACAACCAGCGTCGCCGCAAGTGCATCGCCAAGAAGCGCGGCAAGGAGCAGACGGGCGGCGAGCCCCACCGGCCGCACCAGTTCATGGCCGTCACACGCCTCGACGCGAGCAAGCTCGAGCGCATGCGCCAGGTCGCACGCAGCTGGCACTTGGCGCACAAGCTGCAAGCGTCGGACCCCAAGGTCGTCCAGTACATCATGCAGCACTTCTGCCTCCCGTCGAACCTGCGCGAGTACGACGCCAACACGCACCGCGTGTGGACCATCGCGCACAAGGTCTTCGACGAGGCCTTCTTCTTCGAGGTGTGGCGCCGCGGCGAGCCGCTCCTCGTGCGCCGCTGCCCGCCCGGCGCGCTCGACAAGTGGACGCCCGAGTACTTTCGCGACAAGTGGCAGCACCAGTTGGACGTCATCGAGGTCCTCGACAACCGCAAGCCCGACCATACCGAGCACCACAGCATCCGAGACTTCTTTGCGGGCATGACACCGGACGGCAAGAAGGATCGCCTGGCCAAGGCCAAAGGGCGGACGGGCGACGCCGAGACGTTCCGCATCGACGACTGGCCCAAGGTGCCTGACGGCAGGGCCGCCGAGTGGGAAGATGAGTGGAGGGAGCTCAGTGCTGCCGTGCGTGTCGTCTCTCCTTCTCTCTCTCTCGTTTCTAAATGGGCGAGAATTACCGAGGGCTGACTCGCCCGCCGTCCTCGCTCCGCAACGGCTAGTTCCTCTCGTTCCTCCCGCTGCCGAACGTCTTCCACCCCGACGGCGTGCTCAACTGCATCGGCCACACGCCGGACAACGCGGCCCAGCCGTCGAGGGGTCCGCGCCTCTGGGCGTCGTGGGACACGGACGCGGCAACGCCCACCATGAAGCTGCGGAGTGCGTCGTCACTCTCGTCTGCCGAGCCGCGCCAAGCTCCTGACACTGACCTCCCTATCGTCGACGAACAGCCATGAACACGGACACAGCGAGCTACATGTTCTGGGGCGGGCGCGATGCGGAGACGGGCAAGGCGCTCCGCATCCGGTGGGATGTCTTCCGCGAGGAAGACGTGCCCAAGGTGCGTCCATTCCTCGTGCTGCTCCTGCAAGCCGTCGGGAGGATCCGGAATTGACACTACTCGCACTGCGTCCTCAGCTGCGCGACTTCTGCTACGACTTGCTCCACTCGCAGCAGCCCAAGGGCACGTCCAACGCCAAGTTCCGCGACCTGCACGACGACCCGCTCTTGTCGCCGACCATGTACCTAACCAAGAAGCAGCGCGCGGCGCTCTTCAAGCGCTCGGGTGTCAAGCCGTACCCGATCTACCAGTACCTCGGCGACCTCGTCCTCATCCCCGCTGGGTGGGCTTCTTTCCCTCGCGCTTCGCGGGGGCCAGCGACGCTGACATGCTCGTCGCGCCTCCCACAGCTGCCCCTTCCAGGCCAGCAGCTGGATCGAGCACATGAACCTCTCGATCTCCTTCCTCGCGGGTGCGCGCGTCGGCGCTGCCATCAAGAGTGCGCCCCCCTCCCCCC
>SOZI01000051.1:0-113738 GCA_006352295.1 Rhodotorula diobovata | reverse complement strand
CCCCCCGCTCACCTCTGCCCGCTCGCCTCTGCAGCCAACGTCGCCTACCAGCACGCGACGCGCGAGCGCACGCTGTGGTACCATGACAACATCCAGCTCGAGACGCAGCTCTTCTACACCTGGGTGTGTCCGCGACGTGCTCTCCTCTCGCTCCGTCGCTCCTCAACCGCGACTGACTCGAGCATTGGGCGAGCAGATGTCGTGCGACGCCTTCGACCGCGCGGGCAAGATTGGGCTCAAGACGATCAAGGGCAAGCTCCAGTGGCCTTACCCCAAGGACGCCAAGAACCGCGCCATCGTCCCGCCCGAGGAGGAGAAGCGTCTCGCCGAGTACGAGGAGATCGAGAAGCGCGGCTCGGACATCTCGATGAAGCTCAAAGCTGAGGCGGCAAAGAGGGCCAAGGAGGCGAAGAAGGCGGCGCCGCAGGCGGTCCCCACGGCGAAAGGGACCAAGATCACCATTCCTGCATTGGCCACGGGCACGGGCACGGACCCAGGCGCAGGCGCAGGCACGACGGCGACGAGCGTAAATGCCGCTGCGACGACCGCGACGAGCGCGTCGGCCCCGGCAGCAGCCGCGCCCGTCGCGCCTGCTCCGCCGGTCCTCCCCGCTCCGCCGGTCTTCCCTCCGTCGTCGTCCGCCGCGGCGACGCCAGCGTCGGCTTCTGCCCCAATCGCCGAGCCCCCCGTCGCTGCGAACGGCGGCAACACAACGCCCTCGACGCAGTCTTGACGCACCCCTCCCTCCTCGTAGCTCTCCGACTTTCTCTGCCTCCCTCGCCTTGTCTGTGTCGTACATTGCTTTGCTCCGTGCATTCGACTCTGGCTTCTACTTTCTAGGCGTACAGCGGCGAGGGAGTGCGCAGTCTGTCTGCAGTGCGGGGGAGTGCGCGGGAACCGTACTCTGGACGAGGACAAAGGGCCGGCCTGCTCCGAATCGTCCCACCAGGCGGCTCGAGCGATACGGACCTGGTAAGTAAGGGTCGTCGCGTGTACGCGGCCAGCAAGGTCGAGCACGAGCCGAACTGCGGGACCGAGGTGCACAGCTCCGTCACGCTCGCCGAGCGCGATGTCAACATTCATTCGCACGAGCGAGCGCAGTCTTGGGTGTGCGCGCGTGTCGACCGAGCGTCATCACACTCCGAGCAACGCGTGTTGCGCCGTGGCAGTTGTCTGGAAGAAGCGAGCTGAGCGAAGGAGAGAGGTGCAAGCGGAGCGCGTGAAGACAAAGTGAGAAAGGAGGGAGGACAAGGAGAAGACCGGGGACGGACGCGGTGCGAGCGCGCGTTGGTTCAAGTTGTTGCCGACGCGGGGATCGACAATGCGGAGCAGCGTCTTTCGTGATCGTGATCCGCCCCCGCACGCGCCGCAGAGCTGTCAACGGACCAGGCGACGCGTCGAAGCGGGTCCGAGCCACGCCCTTGTCCTCGCGCTCGCTCGTGGGCTCTTTGTGCAGGGAGGACACGGGCGGACTTGAGCTTTTCGAGGTCTGGCAGCCATCCTCCTACAGGACCAACGACCCCAGCGCAGCAGAGAAGCGGTTCACCAGAGCCCCACGCGCGCGCGAGCACTCTCAAGTCGACGCGTCTCAAGATCTCACCCCTTCGCAACCGGTGCCAACCGCTCAACATGCCACTCTCTCCCACGGCCTCAGCTCTTCCTCCTCCTCGTCCTCCTCCTCCTCCTCCTCCTCCTCGCCCGCTCAACCGCCCCGCGCCCCTCTACCACCCGCCGAGCGCACCCTCGTTCGCCAGCCGGCCGCAGCCTTCTCAAACCGCCCGCCCCAGCATGATCGCGCGCGACTCGGGCTTCGACGACGCGCCTCTGACGGCGCCTGCACCTGCAGCCTTTGGAGCCAAGCCATTCAGCATGGCCGACGTCGCTGCAGCAGCGTTGGCGCGTCCGCGAACCGTCGAGCCCTGGGCTGAACGCGACGACCTTGCCGAGTGCCCGCTGTCACCCTCGTCGTGCGGGACTTCGTCGCCGTTCCCGTCGCTCCCGAACTCGCCGTTCAGCGATGCGACGTCGTGCGCCATGACGCCCTCGTCGTCGGCCGGGTCGTTCTGCCTCCCTCCGCCGGCGGCACACCCGCCGATCCCCTCCTTCGCGTCGTCCGGCTCGACTCTCGCCCACTCTTCCTCTGCGCCCGCACTGTCGACGATCCTCCCGCCTCGCCCTCCGCCGAAACCTCCTGTTGCGGCCCCCCTCCTCCCGCGCACAGTCTCGGTGCCGTCGCTCGGCCCCGTCGTCAGCACCGACCCGTGGCACGGAGTTGACTTCTCGCTCAAGCTCCTCTTCACGGCGGGCAACGCACCCACCCCCAACTCGCACACGGCACCGGCGTCGGACGAGCCCGAACACACGCTCCCGCCCGCCTTCTTCCCCTCGCAGCGCATCTCCTTCTCGCCGCGGCTGCGCATCGCCTCGCAGGCCGGGCTCGCCTTCTCGTCGCTCGGGGGCATGCACCTCGGCGTGACGGGCATGTGCGAGACGCTCGACGGCGAGGGCAACGTCAAGTCGAAGCGCATGATCGCCGACTTTTGCATCGACCTGTCGAGCGGCCTGCGCATCTGGAAGCGCGACGCCGACACGGCGCGCAAGGCGGCGGCGCAGAAGCTCGGCAGGGTCGACCTCGAGGACGACGGCGAGACGAGGCTCCCGCCGGGAACCTACGTTTTGCCCCTCAGCATGAAGGTGCCCAACTCGGACCGGCTGTGCGTCCTTCTGTCCTCCTCTGTCTCGCGCGTCTGCCCCTCGGCTGACATTTCTCGCGCTCCTTGCAGCCCACCGTCGTTCGAGTGCGCACAATTCCGGATCTCGTACACCATGTCGATCGCGCTCTTCTCGGCCGTCAAGAACGCCAACGGGACTCCGAGGCGCCTCAAGGTCTTCTCGGTCCCGTTCCACGTCCTGCCGTCGACGCTGCCGGCCCCGGCTCCCGAGCTCCCCGTCCTCACGCACGAATACCGCAAGGGCGTCTTTGCCTCGCTGATGCAGACGCTCACGCTCTCGTCGCCCAAGCCCAACGACACGGGTTACCACATCGTCCACCCGTCCCTCCCAACGTCGCACTTTTCGCCCGGCGCGCACGCTTCCATCCCCGTCTCGCTGCGCATCGTCGACCGGCCGCTCGAGCCGACCGATCTGTACATCCGCCTCGCGCTCGTGCGCAAGACGTACGTGCGCGAGTCGTCGCAGGGCTCACTCGCGCAAGCGATCGAGGACGAGTGGGGGCTCGGCCCTGGCGCGTCGCTCGCGGCGCTCGGGTACCCCGAGGAGGTCATCGTCGAGCCCTGGTGCAAGGAGGAGGAGGAGATCGTCTCGCGGTGGGGCTGGATCCCCTACTCGTCGCGTCCGGGCGCCGACCCGACCGAGAAGGCCGAGGTTGTCATCCGCGACATCGCGCTGCCCCTGCACGGCGCCGACGGACGCGGGTGGACCCACGGCTACTCGACGTCGCTCGACCTCGAGCCGACGTCGGTCCCCTCGACGACGCACGGCGAGTGCTCGTGGTTCTCGCCGGCGTTCCGGGGCCGCCCACCGGTGGCCAAGGAGTACGGCAAGCACGTGCACGTCTCGACGCGCTTCTTCCTCTCGATTGAGGTCGGGTTCGCCACCCCCGCTCTGCGCGACACGCTCGACGCGCTCCACTCCCAGTCGCCCGACCTCGAGCTCCCGCGCCCCAACGCCTTCACGGCGCCCGCCTCGCCTCGCGCGAGCGTCTACTCCGGCCAGTCGACCTCGAACCCTTTCCACGTCCCCGCGTCGCGCTCGCGCCCCGCGGCGGGCAGCATGCCCACGCCCGCCGGGGCGCTCCCCTTCCCAGGCAAGCTGCGCGAGCTCCTCATCCCCGTCACGATCGGGTCGGTCGCCGAGCCGGGCTTGGCGTGCCTGTCGGGCGAGGGGGGCGAGACGGCGCAGCGGCGGCAGGAGCGCGAGGCGCGCGAGGAGCGCGGAGAGGACGCGAGGGCGCTGCATGGTGAGGGGCCCGAGGGGGCGTGGCTGTGCGCGCCGCCGGTGTACGAGGAGGCGCTCAGGACGGCGCCGGCGTACGTATGAGCGCGCGCATCGGGCAGGCCGTCCTTATTTCCTTGATGTCGTCGGGCCTTCCCAAGGACACTTCTCTCTCTCGCTCTCCCTTCTCTCGTTCGTCTTTGCCTGCGCATCCACTTGCAGCGCTCCTTCCTTCGTCGTTCTTTCCCCTGGATTCCTTACTCCTGTCACGCCCTCCCTCCCGTCATGCCCGCGCAGGCTCGCGCTGTACTCTTCCTTCCCTCGCAGTACCCCTCTCTTTCCCCTTTGTATCCCCTCTCTTGACGCCGTAGGAATATCAAGCCGTGCACCTTGTCATCACCAGCCAGCGCTCACTCCACCCGTCCTTGCTCGAAAAGAGAGACCGAGCGCGTCTCGCCGCTCGCACTGCATTGCCCTCCCCACCCCACTCCTCTTCCCGCGCGTCTCAAGGCCTTTTCCTTTCATCAGCTAAGCAACCCCCATCTTGCCAACGCGGTCCTTCGCAATGGCCCACATGTCCCTCAGCCCGCGCTCGAGCTCCGCGCGCCAGGCCTGCGACCCTGCGGGCGAGACGCGGAGGCGCGAGCGCAGCTCGGAGAGGCGCGGTTCGGGGGTGGAGGGGGAGGGAGGGGGGAGGGAGAGGGAGAGGAGGGACTGCGAGTGTGGGGGACGGGAGGGAGTGTCAGTTGGTTGGTGTGTGCATGTGGGGAGGAGGGAGGGGAGCGGGCGGGCGAGCGGGCGGGCCGGGAGGGCGAAGGAATGGAGAAAGCGAGGCGGCGCACCTCGATCTCGGGGACAATCTCGGCGCGCGTGCGGCCGTTGACAAATGTGATGAAGCGCAGGCCGGGGAAGGCGTCCTCGTAGAGCGAGTTGAGCACCTGGGCGCGGTGGAAGAACATGAGCGGCCCTGCCTCCCTCGAGACCCGGGGCACGCTGAGGAACGCACCTGGAGCCGCTTGAGGACCTCTCCCGGGGTAACCTGCTGCCCCTGCTTGGGCGCCTGCTCGCCCTGGCTGGCCTGGCTCAGGTTCTTGGTCTCGCCAATGCGCGGGTGCGCAGCGAGGAACGCGGCCTGGTCCTCGACGTCCCACGCGGCGACGACTTCTGCTGCGAGGTCGATGAGCTGGGCGTACGATTTCGGGCGGGCGGAGGCGGGGAGGGACGAGATGCGCGAGTGGAGCTGCGGGGCGAGGAGGTGCTCGAGCGGAGGGGAGGGTTCGAGGAGGAGCTTGAGGACGGGGATGTAGGGCCCTGGCGAGGGCGAGTGGACGAGCAGGTCGATGCGCGGGGGAGGAAGCGCGTCCGTCATGGGTCGTTGAGGAAGAGTGTCGACGTCGAGGGGGGGTCAAGGTGGGGGAGGGGGAGGGCAAGGGCGAGGAGGGAGATGGGCGGGTGGTTCTGGGTATCGGACGATGCTGAGGGCTAATCAAAACCAGGCTCTGTGCTCTCTGAGGCGCGTAGAGGCAGTGGTCGAGAGAGAAGAGCGAGCGGAGATGTGGACGAGCGATCAACTTGCTCGAGTGAACGGGGACGAAAAGGTGCGACACGGCGCCTCGACGGGAATGAGAGCCGCTCGGGGAGCGCTCCCTGGTACAGCCTAGTCTTATGCGACGTCTGGTGCTGCTCGGAGGGAGCTGTTTGATGAGGTGACCGCTGGTCAAAAAGTGGCGACTCCGCCTTCGTCTCTCGGCGGTCCGCGTCTTCCGCTCGCTCGCACTCTCTCCCTTCCGTCCGCACTCTCTCGCTCGACCTGACTGCCGACGCGCACCCTAGCCAGCGATCCGCCCTCGGATCAAACACCCCCGAGCTGCCCACAGCGTTCCCACCAGACCACAGTCGCCTCGTCCGCCCCTTCGAAGCGTCCCCCACTCTCGGTCGAGAGACTCTTCCACCCTCGCTTCTCCCTCCACGACAACAACTGCTGCCATGGGTCCCTTGCCTGCCTTGATCATCGTCATGGGCGCATCAGGATGCGGGTGCGCTTCCGTCTCCTCGTCCTCCTCACCTCGCTCCCCGCCCGCTGACCTCGGTGAGCCCACCTCATGCGCCTCTCGGCCCCATCGCCCTCATCCCTACCACCACGCACGGCCTCCTGCGCTCGCTTGCTACGCTCTACAATGTGCTCAGCAAATCGACTGTCGGACTCGCCATCGCAAAGGAGCTCGGCGTCCCCTTTGTCGACGGCGACGACCTGCACCCAGCCGACAACGTCGCCAAAATGTCGGCAGGCCACCCTCTCAATGACGAGGTGCGCCGTCGCCCACCATGCTCCTTGTCATTTCGCACACCGACTCACGAACGCTCGCCTGCAGGACCGCATCCCCTGGCTGCACCGCATCCGCGAGACGGCCATCCTCCTCACCTCTGACGCGGGCCTCGCCGCGCTCGACCGCCCCTCGCACCCTCCCTCCCCCTCCGAGGTACACTCGGCGGCACTGTCGCACGAGCTCGCCTCGGCACTGCAGCACGTGCACCCTGACGCACTCGCCTCGCGGATGGACAAGCGCACCAAGGCCGGCACCAAGCGCGAGCGCGAGGCGTGCGTCGTGGCGTGCTCGGCGCTGACGAGGGAGTACCGCAAGCTCCTCCGGGGCGAGGAGGCGAGGTTCCACTTGCCGGATGGGCGCGAGGTCGTGTCGGACTCGCACCTCGAGCCCCACATCGAGACCTTTTTTGTCTACCGTGCGTGGCTCCTTCTCTTCCATGTCCATCAGCCGTGGGGCTCTATCAAGAACACACATTGACGAAGGTTGCCTCGCTCGCGCAGTGCACGGCACGCGCACTCTGCTGCTCAAGCGCATGGAGGCGCGCGCAGGCCACTTCATGAAGGCGAGCATGCTCGACAGCCAGCTCGCGACGCTCGAGCCGCCGCACGAGACGGACGAGGTCAACGTCGCCGTGGTCAAGCTCGGGCAGGGCGACGACGAGGGCGAGGAGAGGGGCAAGGAGGCCGTGTGCCGGGATGCGGTCGAGCGGGCGCGGCAGTTGGTCGGCTGAAAGGGGACGCGACGGGTTAGAGTCATAGAGATGTCAAAGCGCTGTTCCCTCTCTGTGTGCGACTGAAAGACCTGCCGCTGCGACCGCGCGCGCAAGTTTGGCAAGTTGGGTTGGGCGCGCGCGTCGCGCCGCGCGCAGAGGGACCAAGAGTTGCTCGTCAACCGCCTCCTCCCGCGCCCTACTCCGCTCTCTACCATACCATGGACGCCGAGCCAGCTGCCAAGCGTCCTCGTCTCTCCGAGGGCGAGCCCGCCCTGCTCGCAGGCGAGCCAACAGCCGACGCCGTCCTCCCAGGGGACGCCCCTCCCGCCGCGACCACGACCGACACTCTCCCCGACGAGGAGCACGCCGCGCCGCCCTCGAGCGCAGCAGGCGCACACGCCAAGCCCCTCAGCGCCATCTGGGCCGCAAAGTCGCCCTCGCCCCGCAAGAAACGCGCGACGCAGGACCCCAAGGGCAAGGGCAAGGCGCGCGCTCTGCACGCCGACGACGACAAGGAGAACTTCACCGACTTGCTCGAACGCCTCGAGACCGAGAGTGAGCATCGCTCGGGACCTGCTCACGCGCGAAGGGACCAGGGTCTCGACGGCCTCCGCCGTCCCTCCCTCCCTTCTCCTGCCGGCTTGCTGACCCGCCGCTCTTCCTCTCCCTCCCACGCAGCTTCTACCGGCGAACAGGAGAAGTGGGGACGTCCCGTCGCTCCCAAGCTCAACCCGCAGCGCGATGGCTTCGGTGCGTACTCCCTCCTACGCCGCGCAGTGTGTCGCCCCACTTCGCCGGCCTACGAGCTGACCGCCCCGTTGCGCATCCGCGCAGTCTTCCAGCAGATCGACATCGAGGAGCACTCTGCGCCCGGTGCGGGTCCGACCATCCGCGCGTTCGGCGTGAGCAAGGTGCGCTCGCGGCTTGTTGACCCTCGCTGGTCGGGCCTCGCGTCTTTCTTCGAGTCGCAAGCTGACCTCTCCATTCTCGTTGCACGTACAGGCGGGGCACTCGGTGCTGCTGCACGTCAAGGGCTTTCTGCCGTACTTCTGGGTTGCGGCGCCAAAGGGCTTCACCAACTCGGACTGCGTGCCTTTCCTCGAGCACCTCAACGTGCGTCGTTGGCACGGGATGCCCCCCGCTTTCCCGAGTACGATCGCAGTGCTGACGAGTCTTCCATCATCGTGCTGATGTGCGCAGACGAGCTACTTCAATGGGACGCGCCCCGTGCGGAGCATCTCGCTCGCCAACAAGCGCAACCTGTGGGGCTACAAGGGCGAGGCCGTGTCGCCCTTCATCAAGATCACGACAGTCGACACCAAGAACTACCCCAAGGTCCGCAACGGCTTCGAGCGAGGCGAGGTCACGTATCGCGACTTTTTCGACGGGTCGTCGCTCCTCACGTTCGAGAGCAACATTGCCTATACGCTGCGGTTCATGATTGATCACCACGTGCGTCTCGTCCCGATTTCCTGAGCAAAGCTGCGAGCCGCTGGCTGACGGGTGAAGTGAGCAGATCGTCGGCATGAACTGGCTCGAAATCAAGGCCGGCGGGTGGCAGCACAAGCGCGACAAGATCTCGAGCTGCCAGTACGAGATCGAGTGCGAGTGCGTCTCCCTTCCGCCTCCTTTCCCTCCGCCCGATCCCGACGCGCGACTGACCGCCCCGAGCGCGCGCGTTCGCAGCCACACGGCGCTCATCTCGCACGAGGCCGTCGGCGAATGGTCGGGCGTCGCGCCGCTGCGCATCCTCTCGTTCGACATCGAGTGCGCGGGCAGGAAGGGCATCTTCCCCGAGGCGGACAAGGACCCCGTCATCCAGATCGCCAACATGGTGACGCGGCAAGGTGCGTGTCGCTCGCGAGAGCCCCTCGGCAGACGTTCACCTTCAGACCGAGTGCTGACTCGCTGTCGTGTTTGTACACACACACACAGGCGAGAGCAAGCCCTTTATCCGCAACGTCTTCACGCTCAACACGTGCGCCCACATTGTCGGGTCCGAGGTGCTCGAGTTTGAGCGCGAGAAGGACCTCTTGTCCAACTGGCGCAAGTTTGTCGAAGAGGTCGACCCAGACCTGATCATCGGGTACAACACGAGTCAGTTCGACTTGCCGTACCTGATGGACCGCGCAAAGGCGCTCAAGGTCACCGACTTTCCCTACTTTAGCCGCCTCAAGGGTTCGTCACCTCGCATTAAACCCCTTCGTGCTCCAGCATCCCGCTGGCGCCGTGTCGCTGACGTCCTTGCGGATGTGTGCGCACAGGCGTCAAGACCGAGGTCAAGGACACGCACTTCTCGTCCAAGGCGTACGGCACGCGCGACTCGAAGGAGACCAACATGGACGGGCGCCTCCAGCTCGACATCCTCCAGGTCATGCAGCGCGACTACAAGCTCCGCTCGTACACGCTCAACTCGGTCTGCGCTCACTTCCTCGGTGCGTCGACCGACCTGATGCGGGCTCGGCCTTTGCTTCCCCTCGAAGAGCGAGAGCTGATCGCTGCTTGCGGTTGACTTCCACAGGCGAGCAGAAGGAGGACGTGCACCACTCGGTCATTACTGACCTGCAGAACGGTAACGCCGAGTCGCGCCGCCGTCTCGCCGTCTACTGTCTCAAGGCGAGTCTCCTATCCTCGCTGGCGGACGTCGGCCTTCCTAACGGTCGCTCCGCGCTCACTCGTGCAGGACGCCTACCTGCCCCAGCGGCTCATGGACAAGCTCATGTGCTTCATCAACTACACCGAGATGGCGCGTGTGACGGGCATCCCGTTCAACTACCTCTTGTCGCGCGGCCAGCAGATCAAGGTCATCTCGCAGCTGTACCGCCAGGCGCTCAAGGTCGGCTACGTCGTCCCCGCGCTCAAGCAGGAAGGGTCGGACGAGCAGTACGAGGGCGCGACCGTCCTCGAGCCCGAGCAGGGCTACTACGACGTGCCCATCGCGACGCTCGATTTCGCGAGTCTGTACCCGTCCATCATGCAGGCGCACAACCTGTGCTACACGACCTTGCTCGACGCGCGCATCGCCCAGTCGCTCAACCTGAAAGAAGACGAGGATTACGTCCGCACCCCGAACGGCGGTACGTCCTCGATCGTGACCGTCTCTCCTCGCGGCCTGACCTGACAATTGACCCCTTGCGCGACCTCGGACACAGACCTCTTTGTAAAGGCCTCGCGCCGCAAGGGCCTCCTCCCGACCATTCTCGAGGACCTCCTCGCAGCTCGCAAGCGCGCCCGCGCAGAGCTCAAGAACGAGACGGACCCGTTCAAGCGCGCCGTGCTCGACGGTCGTCAGCTCGCGCTCAAGGTGCGGCGCTGACCCCTCGTTCTGCCCTTCCTCGCTGAAGGACCCGCTGACGAGGACAGAGGAACGCGGGCAGGTCTCGGCTAACTCGGTCTACGGGTTCACGGGTGCGACGATTGGCAAGCTGCCGTGCTTGCCCATCTCGATGTCGGTCACGGCGTATGGTCGTGAGATGATCGACAAGACGAAGCAGGTGCGTGCACGACGCTCTCTCGCTCATCGCGGGAGCGGCCCTCCCCGAGGCTCGCAGCGCTGAATCAGGGAGCCGCTTCGTTGCTCACAGGAGGTGCAAGATCGCTACAACACGGCGAACGGCTACGACTACGACGCGACGGTCATCTACGGTGACACCGACTCGGTCATGGTGCGCTTTGGCTGCCCCGACCTCGAGACGGCCATGAAGCTCGGTGCGCGCCTTCCGCCTGCCCGTTCTTCGGACTCGTCTGGCTCACAGAACCCTCTTACGATGCTTGCAGGCGCCGAGGCGGCCGAGTACGTCACGTCCAAGTTCGTCAAGCCCATCAAGCTCGAGTTCGAAAAGGTCTACTTCCCGTACCTTCTCATCAGCAAGAAGAGGTACGCCGGCCTGTACTGGACGCGCCCGGAGAAGTACGACAAGATGGACACAAAGGGCATTGAGGTGCGTTGCTGTTGCCCGCCTCTTGTCGTCGACGTGCCCTCGACGGTCGGGACCGCCTCGTTGACGCTGACTGTCTGGGTGCCGTGCACTGCAGACCGTCCGCCGCGACAACTGCCGCCTTGTGGTGACGGTCATCGACACGTGCCTGCGCAAAATGCTCATCGAGCGCGACGTCAAGGGCGCAGAGGAGTACGCCAAGCAGGTCATCTCGGACCTGTTGCAGAACAAGGTCGACCTGTCGCAGCTCGTCATCACCAAGGCCCTCGCCAAGGCCGACTACGCCGCCAAGCAGGCGCACGTCGAGCTCGCCGAGCGCATGAAGAAGCGCGACGCCGGATCGGCCCCCGCGATGGGTGACCGTGTGGCCTGTGCGTCGCTCTCCTTTCTTAATCCCGTGTCGCCCTCGACAGGCGCAGTGAGTGCTCACAAAGCGCGTACGTGGACTTGCAGACGTCATCATCAAGGGCACCAAGGACGCACGCGCGTACGAAAAGTCGGAGGACCCGCTCTACGTCCTCGAGAACAACATCCCGATCGACACCAAGTACTACCTCGAGAACCAGCTTTCCAAGCCGCTCATGCGCATCTTTGAACCCATCATGGGGGAGCGCGCGAGCTCGCTTCGTGCGTTGGCGCCTCTTCTCTTCTCGTCAGACGACGAGGATCGAGCTGACTGCTGAGAGCGCGCTGCAGTCGCTGGCGACCACACGCGCACCGTGTCGATCGTCGCCCCGACCGTCGGCGGCCTCATGAAGTTTGCCGTCAAGACCGTCACCTGCCTTGGCTGCAAGACGCCGCTCAAGCCCGGCACGCCCAGTGCGTTCCCCCCCTCGTTCTGTTCCCTCTCTATCTTTGGCTGACTCCGACCTCACTGCGAGCAGACCAGGCCGTGTGCCACAACTGCCGCCCGCGCACGGCAGAGCTGCACCGGCGGCAAGTGACGCTCGCGGCCAACGCCGAGACGGCGTTCGCGAGGCTGTGGACCCAGTGCCAGCGCTGCCAGGGGTCGCTGCACCAGGTGCGTCTTGTCCGCGCGCGCAGCACTACCCGCACGTCTCTCGTGCTCTGCATGGCATGCGCTGACTGTAGTCTGCTGCTATCTTGACGCGCAGGACGTCCTTTGCACGTCGAAGGACTGCCCGATCTTTTACATGCGCAAGAAGGCGCAGAAGGAGGCGGTGGACGCTGTCGGGACGCTGCAGCGCTGTGCGTCCGCGCTCTCTTGCCCCTCCAAGTCCCGCGTCGAACGAAACACTGACCCTGCGCGCGCTTGCAGTCGACGGCGACTGGTGAGGCGGGACGAGTGCGCGCTCTCTTGGTCGTACCAGCTTGTCTCCTCTGTTCTAATACCCCTCGCTTGCAATTGTAGCTGCCTGTCGCTCGCAGTCTGTCCCTCCACCGAGACCGGGACCGATAGAGACAAAGGCCCTACCCTCGGGACCATGCGCTGCGTCCCTCGCCTCAGTCTCGCTCCTCGTTCCGCGGGTCCGCGACCTCCTCGTACCGCCATGCCAGATCCTTCTCCCATGGCCACGCACCACTTGCCTCCTCGCCTGCGCCTCCCCACCGCAGCTCGACCTCCCGGAAGACCTCGACCCTCTTGCCCTCGACGAACCCGAGCTTGGCGAACAGGCCCAAGCTCGCCTCGTTGTCGAACCCGATGCGGGCGAAGAAGGCGCGCGGTGGTAGCTCGAGGGCGCGAGAAGCGTAGGAGAGGAAGGTCTGGAGGGTGAGGAGGGCGAGGCCGGAGCGGGGAGGGCACAGGGGCGAGGGCGGGAACATGATTTCGAGCTCGGCGCGGCGAGTCGGGACGGGGGAGGGGCCTGAGGAGGAGGAGGGGGAGGGTGAAGATGGGGAGGAGGGAGGCGACGCGTCGTGCAGGAAGAGGTTGACGTCGCCGATCATGCGCGAGGCGTCGTTGTGCGCCAGGAGGAAGCCTGCTGGGTCCTCTGTCGGTGAGGGCGCCGACGGCTCTCGCAGGTGCACGATAAAAGTAAGCTCTGCGTGCGTACGAGGCGTCAGACTTGAGCTCAGTGCGAGCGAGGTAAGGGAGCGAGGACCCTTGAGGACGGACTGTCGGTGTCGAGCCTCCACGATTCTGGCGCGGCATGAGTAGGGTCAGCGTAGCCTTCATCGCAGAGACTCTTCGACAATGGACGCACGCTGCATCTCGTACTCCTCGTCGAGGGTGAGGCGCTCGCTCGCCGTCGCTTCGCGCAATGCTGGGTCGCCCATCCACTCGGAGTACCGCGGGACGTGCCAGCGGCGGTAAGGCCTCAGCACGAGCCTGTCGTTGACCAAGGTCGTCCCTTCGTTGAGACGCATGGCGTCGAGAGGAGACTGAGCTGAAAGTGAGGAGGAGGGAAGGACCGCGCGAAGAGAGGGCCGAAATAGGTCGAAATGTCCTCCCCGCTTGTCTCATCTCGAGGTGAAATCAGCGATCGAGAAAGAGGGATGGGTTGCAAAGGGCTGGACTCCTTTCTGGCCAATCACAAGGGCGGCGATTCAGGCGGCGCCACCCAACCACTCGGCCCTCACGTCGTCTCCCCCGTTGCCTCGCCACGCTGAGCGGTCTCTGTCGGCTCCTAGGCACGAAAACCGTCGCCACAGAGGCACAGACGAGCTCAAATTAGGCCCAGCCATCGTTGTACGCCGCCGGTCGCGCGATCAGCTGGTCGCTCTCCTCATTCCCGCCCGTCCAAGGTCCGCCTGACGCGCTCTCTCTCGCCTGCTTAGACGCCCAGGGCAGCAGGGATGATGCGCATTCAGAGCATCCTTTCGCCCGCTGGGTCGGCAGATCCCCCCTCACCGCAACCTAGCAATCAGGCGTCGCCTGCACCTCCATCAGCCGGTGAAGCGCCGCCTCCATGTGCATCCTCGGCCCAGGGAGGCATCTCGCTTCCGCCCATCTCGTCCTTGACGAGCCACCACCAAGGCCCGAATCACCCGGCACAACCCGGCCGCCTCCCTCGCCTCGCCGGCTGGTCCCTCCCTTCGCCCTCCTCGTCGTCTCAGCAGCATGCTCCCGACTCGGCCTCGACCTCCGCTCGCTCGGTCGCGCACGGAACGCACGTTCCCGACTGTCCTTCCTCGTCGGCGCAGTCGGCAGACGCAGCCGTCGCCGCCATCCTCACCGCCTTGCCCCGTGGCGTGAGCGGCTCCCCTCCTCTCCAGCACCTCCATGCGCCGCCGTCGCCGCAACAGGGCACCACTCGCGAAGCTTCCACTGCCGCGAGCGAACAGCCTCAGACGCTCAACCCCATCCCGTATTACAACGGCCGCCTCCCGACGCCGCGCGGCCCGGACGCAACGACCGTGCCGCTCAAGTCGGCCCAGACGCCGCGAGTCACCAACAACAAGCGCGACAAGCCGCCCAACGTCTGCGCCGCATGCGGTACGACCGTGACACCCCTGTGGCGCCGTGACCCGCAGGGCAACTCGATCTGCAACGCCTGCGGTGCGTTGTTTCTGTCCTGGCGTCTGACTCGGCGCGTTGAAAGCGGGACCCTGACACGCCCCTTTCCCGCCTGCAGGCCTCTATCTCAAGGCTCGCCGTGCTGCCGCACGCCCGTCAAACGAGCCGCAGAGCCAGCCCTCGCCTGGTCCGTCCTCAGCGGGAGCCTCGCAGCAGTCCGTCGCGCCCGGACCCTCCCCGGCCGTGCGCCCTGCCTTCTCGTCGCCGCAGCTGCTGCAGTACACGGCTTCACAGATACAGGCACAGCAGGCTGCGACGCACTGGGCGCAGCAGGCCGCGGCTGTCGCTGCCGCCGCCGCGGCGGGTGGTCCCGCCCCATCACCGGGCTATGCCGCCCCTCCCCGCCCGCCCTCCGTCGCCGCGCCTTCGCCCGCTCCGGCCTCGACCGCGCAGTCGCCTGCGCCCGTTGCCGGGCCGTCCACCGTCGCGTCGTCCGCCCAGCCCGCGCCCGCGCCTGCAGCCTCGCGCGGCAACGACGACCCGCCCGCAGGGTCCTGCCCGGGAGGGGGCGTGTGCAACGGATCCGGCGGGCAGACATGCTGCCAGGGGTGCCCCGCGTTCAACAACCGCGTCATGTACGGGACGGGTACGGGCGGCAACATGCACAAGAGGGGGAGGAAGAAGGAGGGGCCCGGTGGGGCGGGCGGCGCGGCGCCGGCTTCAGCGGCGGGCGGCGCCCAGGGCGCAGAGAGTGGCGCGGACGATTCGGTCGGAGTGATGGAGTGCGCCAACTGCGGGACGAGTGAGTCGTCGCGCGTCTCGCCTCGTGGCCGGACGCGGTCCGCATGCTTGCGCGTCCGCCGCCGCCTCACGGGCTGAGGACGCCACTGACACACACACGCCCTCCCGCAGGGACAACGCCGCTTTGGCGCCGTGACGGCGCGGGACAGGTCGCCTGCAACGCATGCGGTGAGTCGCGGTCCTTCCCTCAGACCAGATCACCGGCTGCGCCACCCGCACAGCGCCCCGCGCTGCTGTGCACCCTTTTGCGCGATGCAGTGGCTGCCGCCGACGCTCTTAAGGAGCTGTCCACCCCGGCGGGATTCGAGCCGCAGCCTCGTCAGCACCAGGCCGCGCGCGGCAGGTCTCAGTACCGCGCAATATTTTTTCCAGCACGCGCTCATCGGGCGTGTGCCGAATGCGCGGTATCTGATCTCGTCAACGCGCTCGGCTAAGAGGGGCGGCGCCCGTCCGCGTTGATGGGCGGTTCTCCGGCCCCGCTTTGCTCTGCATCAGCAGCGCCTGCGAACCTGGCAGTCGGCGCGGTGCTCTGCACAACATTGCAGTGCTCGACAGAGCCCACGCTGACCGCGCCTTGCTCCCTCCGCTCTCCTCATCGCCTCGCTCCCTCCGACCTCGGCAACCTTCTGCATCCACGCCGTCGCCCCGCCCGCCCCCCTGCTGTCGCTTTCCACCTCTCAGGGCTCTACTATAAACTCCACGGCCAGCACCGCCCCGTCAATCTCAAGAAGCCGACGATCAAGCGCAGGCGTCGTGTGCCGGCGGCCCCCACCGCGCAGGTACGTCTTCCTGACCTCGCCTACTACAATTTGCAAGCTGAAGTGCCCCTGCTTGACCTGCAGAACCGCGCCGCCGTCATGGAAGCGCACGCACGCGCGACTGGCTCGGCAACCGTGTCGCCTCCCCCGTCTGGGTCCGAGGCCGACGCAGCTCCCTCTGACGCGACCTCCGCGACGCCCGCGCCCGCCGCCAAGCGCCGCAAGACGGCACCGAAGAAGGCCGCGGCTGTCGCAGCTGCGACTGCTTCCCCCGCTGTTCTGGAGGAGCGTGAGCGCGAGGCGGCAGCAGCAGCGGCGGCCGCGGCAGCGCATGCTGCACAGCCGCAGGGCTCGCCACGCAACATGCTGTCGGAGCTCGCTGCCGTCGCAACTCACACGGCGAACGCCAACGCCGTGGCTGCGCAGCAACAGCAGCAGCAGCAGGCTCAACAGGCGCAAGCTGCACCGCACGCGCACGCTGCTCATGCACCTCCACCTGCCTCGCACTCGCATCATCACCACCACCATGCCGTGCCGCACACGCATCCGCCTCACCAGCACCAGCACCAGCACGCGCACCGTCACCCTCCCGCGGGCACGACGCCCTCGGTCCTCCTCCCCGCACCCGGCGCACCCGCGTCTGTCTCCTCGCCCGCCGCCGCCGGGCTCGCCGCAGCGGGGCTCGACACCCCCCTGACGGCGCTTTCGCTGCGGGACCTCGCCTCGCTGCGCGCCTCGCTGCGGGACGAGCTCACGCAGGCCAAGGACCACCTCGTCCGGCTCGACGCGTTCGTCCGGCGCAGCGAGGGCGTCGTCAAGCTGCTCGACGACGCGGTGCGCGCCGGGTCGGAGGCGCCGGCGGGTGGTGCGGCGGCTGCTGGCCCGGCGGCGACTCGCGCGGCGGCGCACGCGCATGCGCACCCCCACGCGCACCCGCATCAGCACTCGCACCAGCACGCGCACCCTCACGCGCACCATCACGCCCACGGGCACTCGCACGCGCACCCGTCCGCGCAGACGCCCTCGCAGGGCGCCCCCGCCGCCGCCCCCGCCAGTGCCAGCGGCAAGGACGAAGGCGACGACGACGACGAAGAGGCATACGAAGCGTACCTGCGCGGCCTGCCCGAGATGGCAGCCGTCAAGCTCCCGCCGCGGCGGCTGACGGGGTGCAACACGCCGTTGGTGGGCGCGCCCGCTCCGACTGGCGTCGTTGTCAAGCGCGAGGGGACGCAGGAGCCAGAGGTGCGGGGCGAAGCGGAGGAGGGCGAGAGGGATGCGGAGGGAGAGGTGGTTGAGATGGAGGAGGAGCCGCCGAGGATGGAGGTGGAGGCGCCGGCGCAGCCTGCTGAGGCGGGGGGTGCTTGAGTTGGAAGGGAGAAGGTGAGCGCTCGAAGGGCTAGCGCGAGGGCTCGAGAATCGCTTGACAGCCGTGTTGCAAACAGTATCGTCCCTTTTGTGCAGCCTCAAGGTGTGTGCCGGCTCGCGCGAGGAGGGACAGAGCGCACTTGGCGCCAGATGGGCTGCAAAAAGTCTCTCGTGTCTTTCCCTCGACGGCCCCGCAGCTGGCTCGAGCAGGAAAGGATGCGAAATAGCGCGTGCATTTTTGGCAGGGAGACAGAGAGAGAGCGAGGCAGCTAACAACCCGGGGTGAGCGCGAGCGAGAAGAAAGACGAAGCAGAGGGCGGGTGTAACGGCCGGAAGGGTCGCTCCCGCTCCCCTCGCCCGTACAGGACCGCCTCGCCGGTCGACGGCTCAGGCTGGACCGCCTCTGACGACGAGGTCCAGGACTCCGTCGACTGCGACGCGCTGCAGGACGCCCTTGCCTGATGCGGCGCGCTCAGGCGCTCGGCGACAGATTGCTCATTCGGCACGGCGCCGCCGGCGCCTCCGCCCTTAGAGCTCTTCCCTCGCTCCTGCCCGTCCTTTGTTCTCTCTCTCGGGACCGTTCCCTTTGTACCCTCTGCGAGCGGCGCCCTTGTAGCAGGGCGCCCCCGCTCTCTCTCTCTCCTCGTCCAATCCTTCCGAGGACCCCCCCCCCAGTAGACCAGCAATCTAGCGAGGTTCTTACTGTCTTCCCCCGTCGTTCAGCAAGCAACTCGCAAGACCCGCTCGCCTACACTCCGGAGCTTCCGCTTGGAGCGACTCGCCCTCGACTCGCCCCTCTGGTCGCTTCAGCGGGGGTGGGGGGGGTCACCCGCGAGAGCGAGTGGGAGGGTATCCGGGGACGGGGAGGGAAGATTAGACAACGGGGTGCGAGGCGATGAAGGGGGAAAGTACGCGTGGGAAGAAAGGGGGCGGCGCCAACGTCGTCGGCGACCCGCTCGTCGTCGGCGACTCGATCATCTGCATCTACCTCGTGTCGTCGCTGATCGACCCGCCGCCGACGGACATCACGCCTCCCCCAGCCGCCCGCCATGCACTCACAGAGCAATGCGCACCCGTTCGACGCGCCCGCCGACCGTCCCGCCGCCGAAAACAGCGCCCTCTCGCACCTCTGCTCGTCTCGTCCACCCTCGTCCGCAACGTCGACTCGCCGCGCACCCGCCGACTGGAACCCGCCTGCGACCCGTCTGGCTCTCGAGCTCCTGCCGCCGCTCCCCCCTATCCGGTGCAGCCAGCTCGCCATCCAGGCGCGCACCCACCGCACCTGGCACCCGACCTCGGTCGACGGCGCGGCTGTGCACCCGTACGAGCGCGAGCTTGCGTCCCTCGAGCCGCTCGAGATGATCGGCGACCGTCGGCTCAACTGGGAGGTCGCCAAGCAGATGCGGCGGCGCTTCCCGATGGCGTCGAGCGCTGTGCTCGCTGTGCGTCCTCTTCCTCTCGCTCGCGCCGAGTCTGGCTGACGTTCGGCGTGCGCACGTTTTCGCTTTGTCGCACACAGCACCTCACGAGCATGATCGTCCGCAACGCGACCATCTCGTACTTCGCCTACGCCTATCGGCTCGATGACGGCGTGCGACGAGCCGCGAGCGACACGCCGTGCAGCCAAGGGCTCGCCGCCGACCTGTTCGAGGCGCACGTCGGCGCCCTCGCCGAGTACGAGGAGCTGCACCCGCTCGAGCCCCCGCACCTGTCGCAGTGGCTCGCGCAGCTTGTGAGCGACGCTACGCTCCCCGACCTGGCCAAGGAGGCCAGCGAGCGCATCGCGCAACTGCGCGCGCCGCGTGTGACTAAGGGTACATCCAGTGCGTCTCGAGCTCTCCGTCTCGTGCTCGCAGGCGATGGACCAGAACTGACGCCGAACCGCGTCCGCAGCGAGCGAGCGCTTCCGGTGGTCATGTACGCGCTGCAGCACGGGCAGCTCGACGGTCGTGAGCGAACCCACGATTACGTTCGACCAGTTCGACCAGGAGGCGGGTTGGCATGGGCACGTGTGGCATGATGGGCGGCACGTGGCGTGCGCGAGCGGGAAGAACAAGAAGGAGGCCGAGTTGAAGGCGCTCTATAGCGCCGTCGCGAGCAGCTCGGCGGCGCAGCGATGACTCGAGGGCGAGCTGCGAGGATCGAGCGAATCTCGCGCTCAGGCCTCCTCGAGCTCGCCTCGGCTGTACTGCTCGTCTCAAATCACCCCAGTTCCAGGCCATCTCGGAGCACAGGAGGCGCGTCTCTATTCCTCTCGTTCTCACGCCCGGCGAGACCTCCTCGTCGCCCGGAGCGCCGTGGCGTCGTACTCCAGAGGGGCCAGCTTTGCGGGCAGGCGGAGGTCGTCGAGCGCCGGCCTCTCTTCGTCATCAACTCCCTTTCCCTCTCAGGCGTGAGCAGCCCGATGCATGAGGCCATCCCTTCTTCTTTAGTCGCAGCCAAAAAAGCACCCCTCGACTGATCGCACCCGTCTTTCGCCTCCGTGTCGCCGGTTGGCGGCTCGTCGCTGACGCCAGGGGCTGCTTGAGTTGGCCGGGAGCGCCCGGAGGACGAGCGCGAGGGCTCGAGAATCGCTTTGACAGCCGTGTTGCAAACAGCATTGTTCCCCTTGTGCGGCGTCAACGTGTGTGCCGGCTCGCGCGAGGAGGGACAGAGCGCACTTGGCGCCAGATGGGCTGCAAAAAGTCTCTCGTGTCTTTCCCTCGACGGCCCCGCAGCTGGCTCGAGCAGGAAAGGATGCGAAATAGCGCGTGCATTTTTGGCAGGGAGACAGAGAGAGAGCGAGGCAGCTAACAACCCGGGGTGAGCGCGAGCGAGAAGAAAGACGAAGCAGAGGGCGGCGGGTGGCGGGTGGGTCACCCGCGGGAGCGAGTGGGAGGGTATCCGGGGACGGGGAAGGAAGATTAGACAACGGGGTGCGAGGCGATGAAGGAGGAAAGTACGCGTGGGAAGAAGGGAATGGGGGGATGCAGTGCGGCGAGGGAAAGGGGAGGGCCAAAACGGGCGGAGGTGGGGGACATGTCTAGAGAGGGAGCACACGCCCATGGCGAGGAACCGTCTAGTTGGTCTTCTTGGCGACCGAGGCAGCGGCCGTCTTGACAGCACGGGCGGCGCCCTGCTGCTTGTAAGTCGCCTTGTAGAAGGCGATGAAGAGGAACAGGTACGACGCTGCGAGAAGAGCGGGACCCGAGTCAGAACACGGCCGCGACGACACGAGAGAGTGACGAGCGAATGGGGAGAGACTCACTGAGAAGCGCGCAGCCAAAGATGGCGGCGCCCTCGGTACCGGCGCACGAGCCCATGGTCGGCCACGTCGGCCAGTACGTCGCCGAGAAGTAGCTGTACGACGCAAAGTAGACGGTGAAGAGGTCGATGACAAACTGGGTGATCTGGAGCGTCGTGAGGTACCTGGAGGGAGGGGGGCGAGAGGCGGGGGTCAGCGAGTAGGTCGACGAGAGGGTCCCCAGATGGAGCAGATTCGGAACGCACTTCTTCCACCAGATCTTGTAGCCGGCGGCCGTCATGAAGTAGTAGTAGTACATGAGGACGTGGACGAAGAGGTTGAGCGTGATGACGACCCACGACACCGACGTGCGGCCGTTGAGCTGAGTGTAGCACAGGACGGCCGTGGCGGTGTGGTGGAAGACGTGGAGGAACTGGAGGGGCTTCTTCTTGACGACGAGGAAGACGGTGTCAAAGAGCTCCCAGTCTGCGCGCGGGGGGAGTCGAGGGTCAGTGAGGCTGTGGCGCGCGCGTCAGATGGGGGCCAAGCGACGAGGCTCACACTTGAACTGCAGCGTGCAAGGAAAGGGAGGCAGTGTCAGTGATGACTCTCGAGAAGCGCACGAGAGACGAGGGACTGACGAAGTAGTTGAAGATGTAGTAAGTCTCCATGCGCGGGGTCCAGGCGTCGTTGTGGCAGATGGCGTAGAAGAGGCCGTGCTCCCAGACGATGGGGACGATCTGTCGAGTGTGAAAGGGTCAGGTCGACCGTCTCGACAGGCTGGAGGAACAAGCAGAGGTGGACGAGTGAGACGCACCTCCTCGAGCATGAGGGCGAGCAGGAGGGCCGAGCCGCTCGAGAGGAGGAAGTTGTGCAGCATGAACAACGGCTTGAAGCCTGCATGACATGGTCGCGTCAGGTCAGCATTGGGGTCCTTGCTGCGCCTTGCGCGCGAGGTGTTGCCCCTCCCCCTTCCTCCCTCGATGGCATCCTCTTGAGTTGGGCGATCGAACGCGTCCCTCGCCCGCTGCAGCGGGTCCCTCGCCGCGCCTGTGCCCTCCTAGATGCCCATAGACCACGACGACGCGTCGACCGAGGCCAGGAGACGCGTCATACGCGTCCCTTTCTTTGCTGCCTGCCCCCTCCCCCAAGCACGCCCCTCGCCTGGCCTCGCCCCCAACATGCAGCTCGTCGAGTCGACTCACGGTACGGCTTGGAGCCGCGCATCAGTGCCTGGCCGCCAAAGATGACGACGAGGTAGAAGGCGACGGCATAGACGACCTCGGGCGTGGTCGACAGCGGGGTCGAGCCGGGGATCCAGCGCTCGATGTTGAGCGGGAGCGAAGGGATGGGCAGCGAGTGGAGGAACGAGTAGACGGGGCCGGCGGACGACGTGGTGGACACCATGATGGCGAGTGGGTGACTTTGTGCGGTCGGCGCAAGAGGTAGCCCGAGAGGAGAGAGAGAGAGAGAGAGGGAGAGGCAGGGTCGGGAGCAAAGGGGGCAAGCAAGCAAAGAGGGCAGCGCGCGCGGGCACCTCGGCGACGGCGCGAGCGCGACTCGCTCGAGACGCATCCGGTCGCGCCGTCCGACAAGCCGCCCCCCTCTTTTCACGCGCGGCCTTGTTCACTCTACACAGGCGCGCCTTTTGCAAGCCGGTCAACCGGCGCAGGCTTGCGCGTGCTCCCGAACAAGGCTGGGTACATAGTCGAGCGCACACGGGCAGCTCTCGCCTCCGGCACAGCAGGTCAACTCACTCGGGCCCATTCTTGGAGTGCACGGATCCATTGCGGCAAGCTAACAAGGCCTCACCTGGTGGCAGCATCGAAGAAGGGGTAAGCGCAAGGGAGGCGATCCCACGCGCCTGCTCCTGCGCCCGCCCCCGGTCCTCAGCCGCGACCCGGAGAGGCTCTGGAGGAAGGTGTAGGACCGTCGACGCACCCGCCCCGTCGCCTCCCACCGTCACAGAGCCTGGCAACGCCTACCCGCAAGCGGGCAAAGCGGCGGCGCAAGTCTGGCGGGATCGGACGAGGTTCGAGGGTGCGTACTCCCACTCGCCCCCTCCGAAGAGGGAAGCAAGTTAGGCGCCCAGAGGCGGAGAGCCCACGTTCATCTGAGCAACTGGAACGACAGCCCGCGCACGGTCAACTGCATGCAGGACAAGGCATGGGCTGTAACCTGGGAGAGGGGGGGGGGATAGAGAGGAGGTGGTCAGCGTTTGCAGGGCGTGAGGACGGGGGCCAGGCCAGGGGGTGCAGGTGCGTTCAGATGCTCGTCTGGAACCCAGGAAGGCGGAGACTCACTTGATGTCGCTCGTAGAAAATTGTTTCACGAAGAAAAGAAGAGGAGAGAGGCGTCGGCCGGCGCCGTCGCCAAGTCGAGGGCGGCGCCGGCGCGCCGGCGTGCAAGGTGGCCTCTCTCGACTGCCTCGCCCGCTGGAGTGACGGGGCTGAGCTGCACGATCATTGTACTACAAGTACGCTCAGCTAATCAACCGTGAACTCTGAGGTTGAGGGACGGGCCCGGGTGATTCACCTCGACCGCGCGCTCACCTCCTCACACCTCGACTCGTCACCTTCTCTCCCTCAGGCAGGCGTGCCCAGACACCGAGAACGCGAGAACGGCACGCGCAGCCTTAGGTCGCCACCCGCAACTGCCTTGCGACGCCTTTGTCGCGCCCTATCTCGCTCCGACTCGACTCGTTCTCGCCCTCACGACTCGTGACTTTGCGACCACTCGCCGAGCCGGTCCACGACGCGCGCCCCAGCGTAGAGCGCGAGCTCAGACGCCACGCACACGGCTCGATTTGCCCCGAGAGGCCGACGACACGCCCATTCACCTCGTCGCGTCGACTCCCAGGTCTCGGGCACAAACAAGCTCCGCGCCCTTCACTCGCCGCGCGTGACTAGGCCAAAGTCATGTCGTTCGTCCTACCCAACCCTTCAGCGAACGACTACGCGCGCCGCGACTCCTATCACCCATCGTCGACCGCGCCCCTCGCGTCGACCAGCGCAGCACCCATGTCGTCAGGCGCGATCGGTTCCGAGGGCAGGCGCGGGGCTCAGGCAAGGCCTGGGACGAGGAGGAAGGGCAAGGGAAAGGGCAGGACCATGATGAGTGCGTTGACGTCTGGACTCTGCTGCTCGCGCTCCCAAATCGCAACGCTAACCCTCGCTCTCCTTGTTCACCCGCCCGCAGTCAAGATCTTCTACTCGCTCGCCTCGCCCCGTTTCGGCACGCCCTCGTCGTCAAACAAGACGCCTCAACTCCTCCCCGCGTCGACCCCGACGCCCGACTTCCTCGCCGTCCTCGACCCCTCCCTCGCGCCTTCGCCCAACCCGCCCGCGCAGGACTCGACCCAGTCCAGCGGTGCGACCAACTACTCGTGCATGGCGAGGCTGTCTGCGCCTGTGTGGGTTCAGGTGCTCGGCGGGAGGAGGACCGCCGACGGCGAGGACGCGCCGCAGTTTGGCCGCGTCACGCTCAAGACGTGCCTCAGCGCCATCTGCATCTCTCGGTATGTCGTCATGCTGCTCTTCCGAGTGTCGCACTGAGACTGACACCTGTGCGCGACCAGCCCCGAGCTCGTCATCGACTCGACCAAGGACTTTTCCGTCTCGGCCGTCGACCCGTACGAGTCGTCGCACCAGCGACAGGCGCCCGGCAGCTCGGTATCTGGCACGGCCGCGTCATCTCGTCCGGGCGAGGGTCTCGTCGAAGGCAAAGGCATGCTGTCGTGGGCGCTCGCCGAAAAGAAGGAGGGGACCACGATGGTCTGCGGCAAGATTGTTGGGCCTGCGGGCGGCGACGCGCGGAGGCGGAAGCGCAGGCGCGTGGATGATGGAAGTGCGCCGGCTGAGATGGACGATGACGACGAGGACAGTGACGGGGACGAGCCGGAGGAGACCCTCGAGGTCTGGCTGCAGCTCACCGAGGTGCGTTGGCCGTCTCTTTTACATTCGGCTCGTTACGGCGCGCTGACTCTGTGCCTTCTGCAGCGCGACGCCTTCACACAAGGTCAGTTCCTCGACTGCCTGCGCTCATACCACAACCCGGTACAGCACCTCCAGAACGAGATGGCCGACTTCAACTCGTCGCCACCCAAGCGTCGCGAGTCGGCCGTCTTTGCTGCCGCCGCACCCGTCGCCGCGCCTCGTCCGTCGACCAGCAGCAGCGGTGACCCCGTCAAGCGCAAACGCCCGCGCGAGCAGCCCGCACTCCCCATCCCGTCGGCGCCGCCTGCCGCAGCCGCCCTCGCCGCACCATTCGCGACAGGCCCGCCCGAATCGTCCCCTGCCACCTTCCCCACCTCGCTCCCTTCCCTCGACGCGGCAGGATCCGACCCGCAGGACCCGCGCAGTGCCGCCCTGCTCAACCAGCTCCTCGCCTCCTTCGCCTGTGACGGCACAGGGGCGGACGGCCTGGACTCGGTTCCGCCGCAGTCGTTCCCGCTCGACTCGCCTCAGCTCCTGTCGTCACTACAGACGCTCGCGGGGTACTACGGGATCCCGCTGCCGGGTCAGCCTCCCGCGGCGAGCAGCAGCGCCGGTCCGGCTTTCCCCGCCGCCGCGCACCAGCAAGCAGCGCCGGCGCCGTCTGGACCTGCCTCGACGGCGGCGTCAGCGAGCGGCACCACGAGTCGTCGGCGCTCGGCCAAGGATCGCGAGCACTTTGCGGCGATCGACGTTAACACGCTTGCGGCGCCGCCGGTCGGCAAGCAGAACCCGCGCGACCCGAGCGGGTGCTCAAACTGCAAGCGCAAGAAGAGTACGACGTGGCGCGAGGGGACCGGGAGCGATGGCAAGCTCATGTCGGTGTGCAACGGTGCGTACCGCGCGGTCCGCCTCTTCCTCGCTAAGCCGGCGCTGACGAACAATTTTCTTCATACTCTTCAGCCTGCGGCATCTACTTCAACAAGAACGGCTACCACCGCTCGAAGACCGGCCCGAACGGTGCTCCGGCTGCGACCTCTCCGCCTCAGCAGCACTCGAGCTCGACTGCCCCCGCTGGCGGCCGTCCGCTCAAGGGCCGTCTCACCGCGACATGCGAGGCCGACCTGCAACGCAAGGTCAGGAAGCACAAAGCCGGTGTCGCCGTCCAGCCGGGCATCATCCCGCCGCTCTCGCCCTCCAAGCACATCGGACCGCGCTCGCCCGCGCTCAAGTTCGACTTTGGCGGCGGCCATCGCAGCGTCGGCCGCAGCGCGGGCATCGTCATGAGCTCGCCTGGTCGCTCACCACGCCTGCGGTACAGGTCGAACGCGCACCCGTACGCGGCGACTTCGCCTCTGCGCGGCTCGACCTCGACGACCCGTGCTGCGGCGACGGGCGCCGAATACGAGTCGGACGGCGAGGAGCGCGGTCCGAATCCGCTCTCGTTCGGCAACATCTTCTCACTCAACGGCAGCCCGAGCCCCGTCCGCGTCGAGCAGCGCCCGGCGAGCGGGGGCAAGCCCATGCCGAGCTACCTCGTCACCGCCAGCCCGGGCACGGCGCTCGACCGCATCCTCAGCGACACCAACATCGGCTCGCTCGCCGGCATGGCCAGCGCGGGCGCTGTCGCCAACGCAGCGCATGACGCCATGCACCTCGAGGAGGCAGCGAGCACGGCGCACGACGACGACTTCAGCTTCTTCCTCCAGCCGGGCAGCCCGACGCGCGGCAAGGAGAACGCGCGTCCGCGCACTGGTGCGGCCACGTCGACCGACGCGCCGACCACCGACGTCGAGTCGTTCGAGTCAGTCTTGTCGTCGCTCCGTCGCGATTTCACCGCGCGCCTGTCGTCCAACGCGCTCACTGCGCCGTCTTCGCCCGCGCCGTCGAGCCCGTGTGTCCTCCCGCGCACGAGCACTGCCACGCCCGGCTCGAAGGGCAAGGCCCCGCAGTCAGGTGGGCGCGAGCCGCCGTCGATCAACCACGGCTTCATGGACGGGCTCGTGCCTGGCCTCGTGTTCGCTGGAGCAGGCGAGTCATCGACGCAGCGGCAGACGGGCTCTACGCCTGCGAGCGACTCGGACGCGTGGTCGCCCGTTCAAGCCGACAACGGGACGCAGCAGGACCAAGACCAGGACAGGACGCTCACGCTCGATTCGTTCGTGACCGGCCAGGCGTCAGCGAGCAAGGGTCGCCCGCAGCGCTCTTCGACGCAGCATTCGGCGTCGCGCGGCGCCTCGTCGAGCAAGAACGTCAACCGCCGCGCGCCCTTCATCCCGGCGCACCTGCTCGCCCCCTCGGACGCCGCGACCGACTTTGACTCGGGCTCGCTCCCTCCCTCGAGCCCGCCGCAGCTCCCGAGCGAGGCGTTCCCGACCCCGTCCGACTTTGACGGCATCACGCCCTCGGCCGACGGCGGCGACAACGATGAGCAGCGCGGCGGCGGCGGCGGCGGCAACGGCGAGGCCATCTCGCTCGAGGCAGTGGCTGCGCAGATTGCGCACGAGCCCGACGAGGGCGCGCGCAAGGGCATGATCGAGCTCCTGCAGTCGCTCAGCAACGCCGGCGGGGCGGCCGAGCCGGTCCAGCTTCCCAACACCGCCATGGCCGCCGGTGCCAGCCAGATTCAGCTCGACCGCGGGGCCGTCAACCGCCTTCTGGCACTCATCTCGGCCAACTCGCACGCCGGCGACGCCGACGACGTCTCGCCCACTCCGGCAAACGAACCCGCGGTCGCCGCCGCGAAGACGTCGGCCGCGACCAAGGCGACGGCCCCTCCCGTCGTAGCGCGCGAGCAGCCGCGCGCCCTGTCGGCCGCGCGCGACCTGTCAGGCTTTGACTTTGGGGCGTTTGCGACGGGCTCGGACGCTTCGGCGGCGGCTGCGACGCAGGCGTTTGGCGCTGGCGGGCACCTCAGCGAGCTCTACCAAGACCTCTTCCAACCCCAGCTCTGATCCCCCCCTCCCTCTCGTGTCTCTCTCACGCATTGTGCCTAGTTCCCTTCTTTCATCTACCGTCTTGCATTCCGTCCGCATGCTGTCAATGCCCCCCCTCGGCGGTCTGTCACGCCGCCGTCGTCATTCTCGTTCCTCGTTCGTCAGTCCTCGTTCCTGCACTGCGCTTCCGCCCTCCCTTTCTTGCAGCAACCGCTTCTTCTCTCCGTGCGATACCCTCTTGCATTTTGACCCTCTCGCTCGCCCTCATCCTCCCGAGAGCATCGCGCGCCGGCGCGAGGCAGATGAGAGAGACATAGAGAGGCAAACGTCGCTAGTCGTTACGAGCTCGAGGAGAGGGCGAGTGCAAGGGGGTCATTAGAGAGCTGCAAGAGTGTCTGGAACGATGGGGGGAGACAGGACAAGAATGTGCGAGAATGGGGGGAATCATGTTGAACGGTGCGAGGGGGTGGTCGAGAAGAGGAACGAGAGAGACGAGGCGGGTATCGTCCACGTTGGCGCGCGCGCGGCTCCTCCTCTGCGGCCGCGCTTCTGTATCGCCGCGAGCGAGGTCCCTCAGGCGGGCATGCGCCCCCTCTCCGGCTCGTCGTCGTTGTCGCCGTCGTGGTGCGCGCTGCTGCCGTCGATCGGCGACGCCGGCCGGCCGTGCGCGCGCTTCTCGAGCCAGCGCAGGTAGTGCAGGTAGCGGTTCTTCTCGATGACGCCGAGGTAGAGGCCGCGTTCGTCGGTGCAGATGGCGTAGCGGATGCCGAGCTTGACGAACATCTGCGGCGAGCGGGGGAGAGAGGCACGGCGGGTCAGTGTGAGCGCAGGCCGAGTCTCTCGGCAGAAGAGGAGCCGAGGACCGAGACAGAGTCGACGACGCACCTCGTGCAGCAGCTCCATCGGGCTGCGCGCATTGACCGTCAGCGGCGCCTGGTCCGCCAGCCACCCAAAGTCGACCACGCCGGGCCCCTTGGCGCCCTTGACCCGCGCGAGCGCCTCGGCGGCCGCGAACCCGCACCGCGTCGTCTCCGGCAGGCCGCGTGCGCGCGCCCGGGCGAGCCCGTGCTCGAGCTCCTTCGAGGCGATGTAGGCGTACATGCGCTCGCCGTGGCCTGGGGTGTCGCCATCGGGCGCGACGAGCGGGAAGCCGCTTGCGGAGCCGCTGGCGTACAGGGCGGCGAGCTTGGCGTGCAGCGAGGCGAGCGTGTTGTGTTCGACGAGGGAGATGGTCGGCGCGTCGCCGTCGAGGATGTCGCCCGGGGTCGACTCGTGAATGTACTCGGTCTTGGCGTCGAGGTAAGGCAGGTCGGCCACCCTGTGCGCCAAGGGGAACAACTTCAACGTCAGTGAACGAGTTGAGGAGCTGTATACGAGGCAAGCGGCTGCCGCTCGGCGCACTCGATGACCAAGTCGTCTGCGAGCCGCGAGAGAAGGTCAGCGGTCTTCCTCTCGGTGCGCTCGAGAGCAGCAGAGTGACGCACAGATCGAGCGTGGCTCGATCCTGTCTGCCACCGTCTTGGCCAGCAGGACGGCGAGCATGGTCGGAACGGAATAGTTGAGCGTGCCTGTTGTCCCGCTCGTCAGTGCACGGCCCGGCTTCCGAGAGCACGGAACTGAAGAACTCGCCGGTGAGCTCAAAGACGATGACTGCGAGTGAGACGGTGGTGCGAGTCACGCCTGCGAGCGTCGCCGCAGCGCCAATCATGGCCCACTGCGCGTCCAACGACAGAACCTCCCAGTCAGCGCCGCCCGTCTCGATGAGCGGCGGAGGCAGCAGCCGACGACCGAGCGACGGAGCGACGTACCACACCAGGGAGCACACACGCCTGGCCGAACGGGCGCGGACCAGGCTCGCTCAAGTCGGCGCGGCACCCGTCAAAGACGATGCTCGACGGGTACTGCGCGTGGAGGTACTCGACGACGAGGCCGAGCATGCGGCCTGCGCAGGCACCGACGGCGAGCGTCGGGATGAAGATGCCTGTTCTCGAGGGTTCGTGTGATCAGGTACCGTCGAGACAGCGTGAGGAAGGTGAGGCTCGGCGCACCCGCAGGGACCTGCGCATGAGCGGAGCATCGGTGAGCTGCTCCTGTGGGACCTGAGGGAGAGCATGCGCACCTTGATGCCAAAAGTCACGGCCGTGCACAGCGCCTTGAGCAGGAGCGCGGCGCCCAGGCTCGCCACGAGGGGCCAGACCTGGGCGGGCGTCGAGATGCACAGGCCCGACAGGCGGTCGTCCATGTGGCACTCGGAGAAGAGAGCCGAGATGAGCTCCGTGCCGCCCTGCCTGACCCAGGGGTTGGTCCACGCGACGCCGGCCGTGAAGCTGTGAGAGCAGAGTCAGCAATGGGACGTCGTCCTACAGAGAGACCTCGTCGTGCAAGCGCACAGAGTGACGAGCGCGACCTCGACGATAGGGTGAGAGCGCAAGAACGACTTGTTGCGGACCTCGCGCGTCCAGGCGATGTTGGCCTTGTTGAAGAGGGCGCCGTACACGCCGCCAAAGACGGCCAGTGCGACGAACCCGACGAGCTCGAGCGCGTGCCAGTCGCGGTCGTAGTTGACGGCAAAGAGGACGATCTTGCCCGTCTTGAAGGGGTCGAGGAAGCGGAGCGACGCGGCGGCAAAGCCAGCGCACCAGAACGAGCGCAACATGGTCTGGGGAGGGAAGAAGTACGACACTGGATGCGAGGGAGGGTCAGGCGCCTGTCACGGAGGCGGTTCAGGGGCTTCCGGACGTACCCTCCTCGAGCGAGAACAGGACGCCGCCGACGGGCGCGCCAAAGCTGACGGCGACACCAGCCGCGCACGCGGCGCTGAGGATCTCCCGCCTCTTGGCCTCGTTGCGGTCATACTTGGGGAAGAAGCGACTGGCGATGTTGCCGACGCAGCACGCGATCATGACGAGGGGGCCTTCCTTGCCGAGCGAGAGGCCCGAAGCGACCGAGAGGGCGAGGCCGACCGACTTGACGGCCAGGGTCCACGAGCCGAGGAAGCCGCGGATGACAAAGCCGGACAGGATCGTCTTGATCTCGGGGATACCGCTGCCAGCTGCGTAGTAGAGCGTCTTCCTCGGACGCTGCGCGAGCGGGACCTCGGACTCGTCCTTGAAGGCCTGCGACGTGTCGCCGTTGTCGACCGCGCCGTACTGACTCGAGCGCGTGCGAGACCGCTTGATGGACGCGGCTGACGGCGATGGCGGAGCAGATGCGGAAGGCGAGAGCGGATAGGCGACCGACGGCGAGTCCTTGGCAGAGTAAATCGAGGTCGACGCCGTGAACGTGATGGTGAGGAAGGCCGAGAGGAACGAGAAGGCGAGCTGCGCGGGGCACGTGCGTGTCAACATCGCCGTGGTAGACGCTGTCAGGAGCCTTGGCGAGACGGGACGCACGGCAAAGGCTACGTAGATGAGCAGGCCCGCCGCCTCGCCTTCGCCCGTGCGCTCGTCCCACACCTGCTCCCAGGTCCTCCAGCTCGCGCACTCGAAGTCTGCGGGGCAGCAGAAGCGCTTGGCGGTGCGCCAGTCGGCGGCGCAGTAGCCCTCCTTGAGGTCGAAGAGCCACATCTCGGAGCGCGTGATGGCGAAGGCGATGCAGGCCGTGCAGAAGCCGACGACCGAGACGAGGATCCAGCCGAGGCTGCCGTCGACGGCGTTGGCGATCTGTCCGCGGAGTCCCTGGGTGCGCTTGAGCTGCCTGAGGCGGCGCATGCGGATCGAGTTCTTGATCGCGTCGTGGATCCAATCAATCGTGTGGTAGTTGTCGTACCAGCTGCGGACGCCGTTGCCTCCGTCGCCCTCGAGCTCCTTGCGGAACTCTGCGTCGTAGCCGTGGTCGCCATTGATGGGCGAGGTGGTAGCCGACGCAGAGGGGGCGTGCGCGGCGGCGTCCGAGTGGTCAAAGAGCCGGTCGCCAAAGCGCGAGGTGCGGCGCTTGAGGCTGTCGGCGCGGAAGGACCCGACGGAGCGGAGGAGTGGGCGGCGTTCGTGGTCTGCGGCGGGAGTGGCAGGCGAGGGCAGGGGCGAGTACAGTGCCGAGGCGGGAGCGGGCGAAGTGGGGGGCGGATGGGGGATGGAGAGCGGGGCGAGTAGAGGCTGCGGGACGCGACGGGGCGACTGTGGGTGGGACGGCATCCCTCTGTGGGCGCTCTCCTCGTGTACAGAGTGGCCGCGGGACGAGAGGTGCGGGGCGACAGAGGCGCGAGAGGACGAGCCTGAGCCAGAGGTCCCGGCGCGTCGCTCTCACCTGCTACACGGCAGAACTGCACTTTCTACACACTGTACGTGCTCCTGCACCCCGCTTACACCGCCCGAGCTGACCTGTGACGCGCCCAGTCCAGCCGTCGCGGTTTCTGGCGCCTCATCGCCTGTTGGCTCCACGTCCCTCGACTCTCGTCTCCGCACACCGCCCAGCTGGACCGCACAGTAGCCTAGGAACACTCAGCACCCGTCCCTCAACGCGCCACAGCCCCGCCTACCCGTCGCCATGAACATCTTCCGGCTGTTTGGCGACCTGTCGCACCTGGCGTCCATCTTCATCCTCGTCCACAAGATCCAGAAGAGCAGGAGCGTCAGGGGCATCTCGTTCAAGACCCAGCTCATCTACTTGATCGTCTTCCTCACCCGGTGAGTCCCTCCCCTTGGCCGCCGTCCCCATTCCCTTGCTCACCGCCCCCCCTCCCCCGCCTGCTCCCATGACGCGCCTCTTCGCAGCTATGTCGACCTCCTCACGGGCCCGCACATTTCCTACTACAACACGCTCATGAAGCTCTTCTTCATCGGCTCGAGCGCCTACGTCCTCTACCTCATGCGCTTCAAGTACAGGTGTGGCCACCGCATTCGTTCGTTCCCTCCCCACCCTCGCTCACCTTCTTCGTCTCGACGACACGCAGGCCCACCCAAGACCCGGCAATCGACACGCTCAGGCTCGAGTACCTCCTCGGACCCTGCGCAGTGCTCGCCCTCATCTTCAACTACCGCTTGTGCGTCGCCGGCGCCTCCGCCTTTCGTCTTCCCTCGCTCGCTCGCAACCCTACCGTCCCTGACACCCGCCCTCTCGTCGCAGCACCGTCATGGAGATCCTCTGGGCCTTCTCGATCTACCTCGAGGCGGTCGGCATCCTCCCGCAGCTCTTCATGCTGAGCCGCACGGGCGAGGCCGAGAACATCACGACGCACTACTTGTTTGCGCTCGGGGCCTACCGCGCCCTCTACGTGCCCAATTGGGTCTACCGGTGCGTCTGCTTCCTCTCTCGAGGCAGGCTTGGGCGCGGTGCCGTGGCGAGCTTCGGCGTTGCCCTTTAGCCTTCCCGCACTCGCAGACACAAGCAGCCCATGTCACGTTTGCACTTACTGACGCTGCCCTGAGCGTGCAGGTACTTTACCGAGGACACGGTCGACCCGATTGCCGTCTGCGCAGGCCTCGTCCAGACGGCCATGTACTCGGACTTCTTCTACGTTTACTGGACCAAGTGCGGCCCCGGTCTGTGGCCTCGCACGCTTTGGACTCGCCCTCACTGACACTCTCGGCCCTTACTTGCGCAGGGTCATGCGGGGGCAAAAGTTCGAGCTGCCGGCATGAGCAGGTCTCCGGCCCTGTCGGTCCGCCCCTTCCCTCTCTCTCCCAACGGCCCCGCCTCATACCCTTCACTCGACCCGCATGGACAGTCGCATCGAACGAAAAGGACAGAAGCAGCTTGCGCGGTCGTAGAGGGGTAATCGGTGGGGCCCTCTCGTCGTAGAGCTGTGGGACACGAGCCCAGGGGAGGCAATGTAGATACCCCTCGCTCTCTCGATTCGCGGCGCCGTCGCGCATCGTCAAAGCTCGCTGCGTTTCCATCACGCGCCACGACCCACACGCGCATGTGCGCCTCGACCTCAGGCCTCGAGCTCACCCTTTGCGAGCTTCTCAAACACCTCGACGAACGTCTCGGTCTCCTGCGCGCCCGAGATGCCATACTTGTCGTTGATGATGGTGAACGGCACGCCGCTGATCCCTCGCAGCTGGGCCTTCCTGATGCCCGCCTGCACCTCGGCGAGGAGCTCGTCGGACGCGAGGAAGGCCTTGGCGTCGGCCTCGGAGGCGAAGATGCCCGTCGAGACGGCGTCGCGCGCGAGGAGGTCGTGCGAGCCTGGGTCGCCCGACTCTTCGAAGTAGGTCTTGAACAGCCTGCGTGTGTGCGCGTGGACGTGTCAGCACCCCACGAACGGCTCGAGGACCGGGAGGAGGGAGGCACGCACCGCTCGACGAGTGCGAGCTGGCCGTCCTCGCCCTTGAGCTGGTACGCCTTCTCGATGATGCGGTGACTGTCGGTCGTCTGCGACACGACGCCGTCGTAGCTGAAGGCGATGGGCGGGTCGCACTGTTTGCCGCGCTCAATCATGGCCTGCTCCATCGCCGCCACCTTGTCCACGCCGCCGAACCGGCGCTGGTACCGCTCGCGCTTGTTCTCGCCGGGCGAGCTGGGGAGGTTCGGGTCGAGGAGGAAGGGCGAGAAGCGGATGTTGAACTTGAGCGGCAGGTGCGACGACCGGCGGATGGCCTCTTCGATTCGTCGTTTTCCCACATAGCAGAAGGGACAGATGCTGTCTACGGGGGGTGCCAGTGATCCCAGGGAGCGTATGGGTGGTGCCAGGAGTTGCCAAGGTCAGCCTGGGGTGGCGTTCGACAAGGCCGAGGCGGGGATGAGGGACGAGAAGCGTGGCGCACCAGACGTGATCTCGAGGCTGATCTCCTTGGGCGCAGTGGTCGACATGGTGCGTGCAACGAGGCGAGTAGCGCGAGGGAGCATCCAACGAGGATAGCGAACGAGGGAGAGAGAGAGGGAGGGAGGGTCCCTCGGACACGGCGGACCTCGGAGTCCGGCCCGCGGGTGGCGACCCGGCTTGGGAAGGTCGCTGAGGTAAGCGCTGCGCTGCACGCTCGAGGTAGTAAGCTGCTGACAGTTGCAGCTGTACGCTTCTACAATTCTACCGCTTCTCACCGCGGTTGCACGACTCGGAGGCGAGGACAAACCTGAGCTGGCTCATCTTTCACTTCACGTCGACCGGACATGGCGACTGCACGGTCGCACCGAAATGCATCACTTTCGTTTTCGTGGCCTCGACGAGCACAGCTCCAAACGAGGGCGAGGGCGAGCAGACGGAGCCTCCCGCCCTCATCCTGAGGTGCGCCGCGTCTCGGATTGCCCTCACTCGTCCGCTACCCTTCGAGATGCCTCGAGCGGGCTCAGATGCCCTCGAGTAGCTCACCCTGCGTCCTAACGACCACAGTCGCGGGTCGTTGTGATGCCGCCGGTCTACCCAGCCTCCACCACCCACCTTGTGGCACGACAGCTCAATCGTCTCTCACAGGCCCTCGACCCTCGAGCACCTCCTACCGCGCTGTCCTACCGCTCGGTGCCGCAGTGGGAGACCCCAGCGCGTCTTCCGTCGCCGTGACGAGCTCGAGAGCGCCGCCTTCCGGTCTCGACTCTCGCGGCGCGCTCTGGCAGAGGTGCCTGTCTCGTTCAACGAACACCGCCTCTTCAAACGGTGCTGTCGGAGTACGCACGAGCAGCGGGCTCTCGGGCGGCGTCCGCTGGAACGATGACGCGTCGTCGGCCCTCGACTGACCCCCTCTCGTCGTCCACCTTCCCTCGCAGGCCCTGCGAGCCCTGGGCTCTCCTGCACCGCTGTCCAGAGTTTCCCACAGCTGCTGTGTTTGACGTCTCGCTTGCGCCGCGTCTGTCGAGTGCCGGTCCGCTCTTCCTAGCTCTCGCGCCTGCCTCAGGCCCGCGCTTGTCAGCCGATTCGACAAGCCCCCGGTCTCGGCCAGGTCGCTTGTGACGCTGGGAGCGTACGTAGGTGCTCTCGGACGCGAACCCAGGTCACGTCGAGATGCGCGACCAGGCTTCGAGGCAGACAAGCGTGTGCGTCGTGGGATCACCCGCGACAGCTTGTTCTTGGCCCCCGCTTCGCTTCTCAGCTCATCTTACTGGATCAAACTAGCCTGTGGCATCTCAGGCGTACAGCCGTTCGTTGTCGAGCTCGGCTGCCCATGGCCAGCTGAACGAGCCCGCGGTCCCGACGGCCGGGAAGGCGTCACCAGGGGAGGCCTCTTCGCTCCGTCACCTTCGAGTTGGGACGAGGCCAGAAGGAAGACATTGCACAACAGGTGGGTTACAGTGCACAGCTGAACAAACACTCTTCAGCACATCTCTTTGGCCGCGGCGAGGCGCGCAATCCGCTCGTCGTCGGTCGCTCGGCGCAGCTCCGTTGCCGCCGCAACCAGCATGCCCAAGCCTACGCCGACCGGCTCGTTCGCGGGCGTGGTCGGCGTCGCTAACCCACTGGCCACTGAACCGAGACCGCTGCGGCCCAGCGAGGCACTTCGCGCCGACTTGGCGCCGTCGAACCGTGCGCCGGGCTCCCCTGCCGCGGGGACTGGTGCGGGCGCCGGCATGCCCGAGCCGATGCGTCGAGGCGACGGGTGGGCATGGATGTTGACCGTCGAGTAGCGCGATACGAGGCTCGGGCGCTTTGCAGGCGCCGTTGTCGAGGAGCGGGCGTTCGGGAAGGTCCCGAGGGCAGGGTCGGGCGACGCGACGACGGGGATCGTGCGAAAGTAGTCGACAGGGAACGTAGGGAGTGATGCCGGGGCGAGTGAGGGAGAACTCGACTCGTCGTCGTTGTTGAGGAGGCCGCGCAAGGACGGGAGGCGGACAGGTGCCGGGCGCGTCGCGGCGGCGCTCTGCTTCTTTGCCGGCAAAGAGGCTGCCCCTGGTAGAGCGAACGAGTCGCTAATAGACCGGTAGTGCATTGGTCGAGCCTGCGGCGCCCGCCGAGCATTGGTCGGAGCCGGCCATGGTCCGCTCGAGCGCATCGGAGGCAGATGGATGCGGGGCTCAGGGCCGTCCTCGACCGGCGACGACGCCGAGGCGATGTCCTCGGCTGTGAGTTGGGGCGACAACGGCGAGCGGAGCTGGGACAGGTGCGGAGAGTCGAGTGAGAGGCGGAAGAAGGTGCCTGAGGGCGACGGCAGCTCGCTCGGCGTGAAGGGGAAGTAGCTCGACAGCGACGCCGTCCCGGGCGACGCAAGGCTGGGCGTCGCCACGCTCAGGGGTGGGGTGATCATGCCGAACGAGACAGGGGGGCCGATGGCCTTTGCGAACGGCAAAGCGTCGGTGGGCTGGTGATGCGGGAGGTAGAAGGGTGACGGTGCAGGGGGGTAGGTCGTGTATCCCGGCGGAGAGTGCGAGTGTGGGTGGACCGGCAGACCCTGGGGCAGGAAGGGACGGAACGTCGGTGGCGGCGAGGGCAGCCCGGCCGGATGCGCGAACGTAGACGGTGCCGGCGGCGGCGCCATGGCGGACGGGCACAGGCGCCACTGGTGCTGGCCCGTTGCTTGTACCGCGCCCGTCGGCTTGCCCATGTCTGGCTCGACGACGGGTTGAGGCAGCCTGGCCGCTGTCGACGCCTCGTCGGCCGCGACCGAGGCCAGGCGCGCACGGTTGACCTTGGCGCGGCGGTTCTGGAACCAGACCTGTTCGCGCATGCGGCACACGTCAGTGCGGTTCGCGAGGAGGAGCTGCGGGGAAAGATCGGCTCGCCTGCACTTCGCGATTCGTCATGCCCGTTTCCTACGCGGAAAGAGAAAGGGGTCAGTCTCAAAGGGGCGAGCAGCAGGAGAGGAGATGTAGGGCGAACGCACAGCGCTGAGCCTTTCGCGCACGTCGTACGACGGCGTGTCCGTCACCTCAAACACCTCGAGGAGGCGCTCGAGCTGGCCGGGCAGGATGCGCTTGCGCTTGGGCTTGCACTGCATGTCGGTGGGGCCTTCTCCCCTCGAGGCAGCCTCTGCCTGCTGGCTCGCGTCGACGAACGTGATCGACTGCGGGGCGTGGTAAGGGTGGTAGGCGTGGTGGCCTCGGGTCGTCGACGCGGAGGGCGACGAGTGCCCGCCGACAGAGTGCGAAGACGGCTGCGCCATGGCCGGCAGGACACCGTCGACGCGGTACGCGCGGTCGTCTAGGAGGAACGGCTGTCCCGGGTGCGGGTGCTGCGACAATAGAGAGAGAGCGGGAGAGGAGGACAGAGAAAGGGCGACGAACGACGAAGGTCAGCTTCTCTCGACGATGGCAGCGTTGAGAAGGTCGAGCAGAGACGCACCTGGTGAACGTAGCCCTCGTAAGATGCGGTGGGCTCGTGGTGAGCTGGGTGTCGGTGAAAGCCGCTGGCGTGAGGTGGTGGTTGATGTCCCCAGGAGGACGACGCTCCTGGCTGGGGCCACATTGCCGGACCGTGGACCAGGGCGGCCAGGGCTGACTGGACTGGGTGCGTCGCTCGCGCGCGATGAGGTTGGGTGAGGCTTGCAGGGTGCGAAAGGCTGACGCGGAAAGCCAGCGACCGAGCGACGTCGTCGGGTTCGAGGAGCCTCGGGTCACAATGAAGCGGGTCGAGGGGCTTGACGAATGCGTGCGGCGACGGCTGAGGTGCGAAGACGCCGAAGTCGAGCTGGTCACGTTCGATGGGAGACTCGGAGGGAGAGGGACAGGCTGGCGTCGAGCACGGGAACGAGTGACAAGTTTCCGCTCTCGACGTGCGCGCGTCGAGGTGAACGAGACCGGGGAGAAGAGGGGGCTCGATCGCTCGGACACTGGGCGAAGCGGGCGTGCCTCTGTCCCGCGTGGCCTCTCCCCTCCCGAGGAGATCCGACGAGGCAACCGTGAACGGCACGTCGGATCGGAGCGCCCCTGGCCAATGTGCGAGGGCCGCGTCCCCATGAGATCGCCAGCTTGACCCCGCCTCCCTGCCACGCTTTTCATTTGGCGGCACGACTCGGTCCGCAGTTCTCACCGGTGGATGCGGTCCGCCGGCATGCACAGCAAGTGCTGCAAGAAGACCCGCCCGTCCGTCGTTGCTTTCTCAGACGCTCGACCGGTGCCAGCCGAGAAGGGCACCGTAACGGGAGGATCCCCCATCGTCCCGCGTTCCCCGCCAGTGCACGCGTGCGGATTCAGGAGAGAGCGCGCGACAGCGCCACGCGCGCGCCCGGCGCCCGCGGCCCTCCGCGGCCTGGAGGCCTGGGCCGGGGCGACCGGCGTGGCTTCCTGCGCTCTCCGATGCGAGTCCGGGCGAACCAGGCGAACCAGGCTCTAGGTACGACGACATTGCCTCGCTGCCGTAACTGCGCACACTGCAAGGCCGAGAAGAGGACAGCTCGGGTGAGATGCCATCGGACGCCGCTCGAGCGGGTGCGACGCGAGGGGAGACTCAGAGGGAGCGAGCGCGAGTCGACGTTCAGCGTACGCGACCAAGAGCTTGCAGGAGCTGCACAGCCGAGTTCGGCCCCGGACCTCCACCGCACACCGGACGCACCGAGGCTCACCGAGTGACTCTGACCAGCAAAACGGGACCTGCAAAAGAGGCCGTGCGCCGTGCACGGCGCACCCTCACGCGAAGGCAGACCGAGGGCAAGCCTCGCACGAGCGGGACCTGGAGCCGAGTGAGACGTCTTTCGCACGCGTGCCCAAACAAGCGGAATGCGAGACAGTGTACCCGGGCGCGGCTCGCGGCTGACACGCTTTGGGTTGCTCGACCGGGACCGACCACAAGGCCGACTCGCGTGGTCGTGCTCGCGCCAGCTTGTGTCAAGGGCACTGCTGTTCGAGAAAGCAGCTGTCACAGGGCAAAGGCACGCCAGGAGAGGGAGACGGAAAGCGAAGGGGAGACGGCGCAAAGATCAGGGAGCTGATCGGGGGTCGAGACGGGCCCGCTTCGTGACTCGATCTCTTCGAGTCTCGCCGTCGCGACGATGCATTCGACAAGGCACGATGCAATGCGCAGAAGCCGACAATGCGGATTTGCGTAAAAGAAGCGGCAAGATGGACCGCAGAATGTCTTTTCGACACAAGCCGAGACGTCGAAAGACGACGATCCAGGGAGCTCCGCGCAAGACAGACAAGATAGGGACGACGCGCAGCGACGAGAAGGAGAAGCGAAGACCGCGGCTGGATGGCTCATTGCTCGCGCGCGATGCGCGCGTCTACGTTGGCGCGGTGGACGCGGTTCTTGAAGTGCACGAGGAACCCGTCGAGCGTCTCGCCTGGCCCGAGGTTGTACAGCTGCGGCGGAATGGCCCGGTCAGGTGATCAGCCTTCTTCTTCTTCGGTAAAGATCAGATTGGCGGCGGGGCCGACTCTGCACAAGCAGGCGGAGAAGGCGCGCCAGACAGGGATCCCGGAGAAGGTTCCTCAGCTCGAACGACGTACCTTGCCGGGGCAATCGAGGCAGCGGATGCGCCACTCCTGGACGTTGGGGTCCGAGGGACGCGGGCGCGGGATGATCTCGAACCGGTCGTCGACCTGCTTGGCGCGCAGCTCGGCCGCGGCGGCGACCATCCATGGTAGCGGTTGCTGTCAGGAGCGGGAAGGGCACGAGCGTTAGCTTTGCGCGCGGATCTCCGATGTCCAGAGGGCACGGCACGAGCATTCCCGCAGCCCGAGCCTTCGCGAAGCGTGCTCGTTGCACGTGCACGGGGAATTGCAGCCGAAGGAAGAACCACGAGGTTAGTGACTCACCGGCGCAGGGACGGGCGGCGGAGCAGCGACTGCGGCAGGCGCCGGGATCGCGGGCACGCTCGCAGGAGGCGGCGGGCTCGGCTGCCCAGGCGGGAGCGTGCGCTGCCTCGTCGCCGGCGGCGAGCCCTCGACCGAGGTGCGCTCCGAGTCGTCCGAGTCGAGTTGCACGAACGGCGTGTCCGGCGAGCCGTAGTGCGCCGCGGGGCGCCGGCGCTTGACCCCGTGCGCGAGGACAGGCTCGTCGTCGTCGTCGTCGTCCGAGTCGTCCTCGGGACCTGACGACTGGGGCGACATGGCCTGCGACGCCGGCGTGCCTCTGCCGCTCGTGCGCGCCGAGCGTGATGCAGCCGCCTCGGCCACCTCGGCGGCCACTCCTGCGCTGGCGGCGGCGGTCGAAGGGGCCGAGCCCGGACCTCCGCGCTTGCGTGGCTTGGGGTTCTTCCCGTCCTCCTCGGACCTCTGGCGCATGTGCGTCTCGTAGTCACGCGTGTAGGTGCATGGGCGCTGGCGCTTGTAGCGGTGGAAGAACTTGCCTGCGAGCGTGAGAAGGAGGAAGAGGAGGCGAGGGGCGGCGGCGGGTCAGGGCTGACCGACTCGCGCGATGTCAAGCAGCATCCGGAACGTACCGCATGTCCCACAGAGACTGTCCTTGCCCGTCGGGCCCTTGCGACGGCCGACACCGATGCTCGCAGGTACTCCGCTGCGGCAAGAGAGCCCAGGGTGAGCCGAGGTGATCAAGGCTGGGACGGGATGAGGGAGAGGAGAGCGCGCACCAGTTGGCGCAGAACCACTGCCCGTCGACAATGTGCTCGTGCAGCCCGAGCGACGCCGCGTCGGGGACGACAGGCTGCGGGCGCTTCTTGCCCGGCCCCACCTTGCGCGGCGACTCGAGCCCGGCAGGCCCCTCCTGCGCCTTCTTGAACCGGTTCGCCGCAGCCGTCGCCGCGAGGCCGCCCGCGCCTCCGCCCCCGGCCTTGTCCTTGGCGAGGACGAGCTTGAGCGGCGAGTTGAGGTTGGTCTCGAGGTCGGCGGGCTTGGGCGGGACCGCCTTGGGCACGAGCGGGAAGGGGAGAGAGAGCGCCGGCTGCGGGTAGTGCTTGTTGTCGCGCTCGTCGCGGTACACTTGGACGTGGCCGGGGAGCGACCTCGGGACGAGGGTGCGGTGCGTGCGGACCGACTCGCGCTCGGGAAGGCTGACGCCCCGGCCCTTGGTCTGCCGGCGCTTGCGGCGGATCTCGCGCTCGTGCTCGCGGTCGAAGCGCTCGACTTCGTCCGCCGTGAGCTGGTTGAGGAGCGGCGTAAAGGCGTCGGCCGTGTCGGTGCGGAACGTCTCGATGCCGACGGGAGGGAGCATGTCGCGCCGCAAGTCCTCCTCGGCGATGTGGGAGCCCTGCTTGTAGCCGAGGATGCACAGTGAGCGCGTGTAAAACTCGACCTGCTCCCGGATCGAATGCGCGATGGCCGTGCTGCAGACTCGCGGTGCGTCAGCGAATCGAGTTCGAGGAGCATCCGCAGCGAACGACAGCGTACCTGAACTCGCCCGTCAGTCCCAGCTCGGCCGCAAACGCTTCCGCGAAAGCCTCGGGCGAGCTGCACGGATCGCTCAGGTCCCACTCGAACTTGTCGACGAGTTGGACCGAGTCGAGCGTGATGTCGATCTGCAGGCGGCAACGCGTCAGCTCCTTGGTGCAGCAGTGCAGCAGTGTGCACAAGAGAGATGCATCGATCGCACCTTGATCGTGACCCTCAGCTCGTCCGAAGCCCCGTACTCGACGGCCGGGAGGTCCCCGAGCTGGACGGGCTTGTCCTCGTCTTCCTCGTCCTCCGCAGTCCCTCCTTCACCCTGCTGCGCGCCCTCCTCCGTCATCAACCTCTTGCGCCGACTCGTCCTCGCCTCGAGCCACGCTCGTCCCTCCTCCCTCGCCTCGTCGAGCCCATCGGCGAGGTGCCCCGTGTAGTTGGCGCTCAGCTGCGCGTCGGCAATCTGCTTCGTCACGGCGGCTGTGATCTCGCGCTGGAAAGGTTCGGGAGGGAGGCGCATGTCGGCACAGAGGTGCGAGGCAAAGATCTCGGGCGTGATGGACGTCTCTGCGCGCAGGGAGGAGACGGGACGGGACGAGGTCAGTGGGTGGGTGGCGATGGGCGCGACGCGTTGAGCTGCGGGCGGCAAGTGGACGGACCCTGCAGGTTCCACGTGAAGGTGTCGCGGAGCTTGTACATCTCGTGCTCGAGCTCGAGGCGGATCGGGATGAGCGTCTCGGGCGCCTGCGCGATCGCACGCAGGTACGATTTCGCCCTGCGAGTTGCGAAGGAGCGTCAGCTTGTCGTGAGCTCTTGAGATGATGGGAGCGAGGAAGGAGGAGGACGCACATCGGCACGGGTTTCCTGAGGGGCCCGCGCTTGCCCTTTGCCTCCTCGAGCTGCTTCTGCGCCTTTGTGCGCGGACGAAAACCCGTCGGCTGCGCCGGGTACCCGAGCCAGTCCTGCTCCCGCATGAGTTCCTCGTGCATGGCGTTGGCCTCGACGCGCCCGGCGTGCTTGGCCTGCCCCAACTCCGTCTCGTACGCCGCGTCGCGCTCGATCCACGCCTTGACTCGCTCCTGGTCCCTGAGAGAGTGGATCGCGGGGAATGTTTCGCCTGGCTCGGTCTCGCACATGCGGGTGTAAGAGCGGTGGACGGGGACCTTGTAGGCGGGGCCGCCCTCGTGAGGGAGGGTGGGGGGAGCGGGCGGCAAGGGGACGACGACGGCGGTGGCGCTCGTGCTGGCGACGGGTGGCGGGGCCCTCGCAGACTGCTGACTGCGCATGAGGAGTGCGTGCTGATGCGCGCTCAGCTGCGAACCGGCGTAGTTGTTGGATGCGGCGGGGGGCACGCTAGGGCGGTGCAGGGGCTGGGCGGGGCGGGCGAGGGCGGGGCTGCCCAGGCCAGACAGAGGCATGCCTGGCTGACCCAGGGCGGGGCTGGGACGAGCGGCGTAGGCATTGAGGGCGGGATGGGCAAGGGCGCCGGGCGCCGGGGGGTAGGGCTGCATCGACCTCGGCTTGAGGGGACACCGTCGGCGCGAGTGTCACGGCGAGCTTGTATCGAGTGGCTGAAGAGTGCTGGAGCGGCAGTAGATGCGCGTCGTGGTCGACAGTGCTCGAGTGTTTGTCGTTCGCGGGGGTGATGAGGACAAGAGGTGGGGGGGAGGGACGCGGCTCAAGCGCGTCGAGCTGGCGGGCAGGCCTTGTTGGCGCTCAAGGGAGCTGGCGCGAGTCTGGTAGCGCGAGCAGGTGCGCCTACTGAGCTCGTCGTGGTTAGTCGGCCGAGTGGGGATTCCCAGACCTTGGTGCGCGTCGTCCTCGTCGACCAGCCCCTAGCCTCCTCCGCGCAACTCGCGCTGCAAGGTTCTCGTTCAGCAACAAGCTCAGCAGCATCCCCTGCAAGCGCTCTGCTTTTGCACCGCCCGCAAACAGCTTGCCCTCGCTGTCGAGGACTCGGATTCACCGTCGGCACCCTCCTTCGAGCTCCCTTGTCGCGCCTCAGGCCTCCACAGGCAGCAACGCAATGGCCTCCACCAGCTTGCACGACACAGGCATGTGCGACGAAGGAGGCGCGCACGACTTTCGCCTGCCGCACAAGAGCTCGTCAGGCTGGTGTGCGTCCCCCTTCCTCCACAATGCCGTTTGCCTCAACCTGACCTCTTGAGTGCTCAGGGAAGTGTCTGTGCTGCCCTTGCTACCTCCTCTGCGGCGTCGCCCTGTCCCGAGGTGAGTCACGCTTCTGTTCAGCCCCGTCTGCCGCCGCCGCTGACCTCGCCTCCTGTTCACAAGGTGCGGCTCTCGGGCCTTCGCCAGTCGGCTTTGGCGCTGGCGACGACCGTCCGAACGAGGTGTGCCCTCGCAACATCACGCCGTCGCCTGCTTCTCTCGCTGACTCTGCGAATGCTCCCGCCCGGACCTCCTCGATGCGCGCGGCACGCACAGCTCACCTGCATCAAGTGTGGCCTCAACCCGTCCGAGGCGTCTGCTCTCTCCCAAGTGAGAGACGCAGAAGCGCGCGGACTCGTAACCTCGTGCGTCACCCTCTCTCGAGCCCATCGCAAGCCTCCGCACCTTCGCTCACGCCGCTTCCTCGCTCGGCGCGCGCAGCAGAGGCCCCGGCTACTTCTCCAACGCCGGGATGTCCCTTCCCGAGTCCGCAGCGTCGTCTCACGCGCGGTCGTACTCGCACGCAGGCGCGCCGGGCTACCCGCCTGTGCAGGCACCGCCGCCGCGTACGTCCGAGGTGCGCGCCTCGGACGCCTGGCACGAGCATTCTCGCCCGGCTTTGTCGGCGTAATCCGACGGCGTACCCCTGCGAGAACACGTCTAATGCGCCGGATTCCCCTCCCGCTCTCCCCCCTCCCGCCTCTCATCCGCCAAATGCACACCACCCTGGGCTGACCTGGCACCATCTGCGTCATCCGCTGACTAACTCATCAGGGCACTCGTTTCATGCCCTTAGACAGCACCTGTCCCTCCTGCCACGTCGTGACGGCCCGCACCGAGGGAGCCATCTTTCGCTCGTCGCGCTCGTGGCACCTCACGAAGCAGAGCAGTGGCTAGCGCCGCTCCCCCAGGCAGCGCAAACACGTCCGCCACCGATGCGCGTCCTCGCCGAGCCGAGCGTCTCATGCCCGCACTCTTACGCCGGGCTCGAGCCCTTCAACGGCGCGCTCAATTCAGGACGCTCGTCACGCCGGCCCGGCGCAACAGCCCCTCCGTCGCCGTACCACAACGCGTCCCTCTCTCCAACGCTCACCCTCCAGAACGCAGGCAGAGGCAACATTCCTGTGCGACGTCGCACGCGCGCTCGCCGTCGTCTTCAAGCGGGGACAGGGGGACGACGAGCCGGGTAGGGGGTAGGGGTATCGGCAGGCAGTGATTCACCGGTACAAGGGCACACGGGAGACAGCGTCGATCGTCAGTGGGTGGGTGGAGAGAACAGTACTGCTGACACAGAGGGTTAGAGACAGAGAGGCAGAGCGTGGACACGGGGGGAGGGTTGGGGGAGCGGGCTCGACGGAGCTAGATGATGCCCGAGTCGCGCAGCGCATTCTGCAGGATCGTCTCCTTGACGGCAGCAAACACGAGGCGGATCTGCATGTGTCCTGCGCGTCAGCTCCCCTCGCTCGTGGAGATCGACGAGTGAGAGGCAGGAAAGGCGAGACGCACGTTGGACGTGTCGGTCGCCTGGGTCAAGTGCGGGTAGATGCTCAGCCGCTGGCGGTTGAGCTGGGTGAAGCGCCACAGGATGTACTTGGCGGCCTTGTTGACGTCGGGCCCGCCCTGGTACTCGGGGAAGTAGCGCTCAAGCGGGACTTTGACGACTTTGGTCCGGAACAAGTCGATCTTGTTGAGGAAGAGGATGATGGACGTGCGCTGCGTTCGCGAAAACAAAGCTCGTCAGCTCAGGAGAGTGAGCACAGAGAGGAAGAGGCAAAGCGCACGATGAACCACCGCGAGTTGATGACGCTCTCGAACAGGACGAGCGACTCGTTCATGCGGTTCTGCCCGTTCTCCTCGAGCAAGACCTGGTCGTACTCGGACAGCGCGACGCAGAAGATGATGGACGTGACGGCCTCGAAGCAGTGGATCCTGCGGTTCGATGCCAGGCGAGTCAGTTCGGCGCTCCGCGCGGAGGTCTCGCAACCAGCGGCGACGCACCACTTCTTCCGCTCTGACCGCTGCCCGCCAACGTCAAACATGCTGCGGGCGCACGACGCACGCATGTCAGGTTGGTGTGCGCACTCGAGGAAGAGACAGGCACACGCACTGGATGCTCAGCTGGCCCGCCTTGAACTTTGTTTCGCTGATGCCCGTCGTCTTCGTCCGCGCGTGCAGCACGTCTGCCTCGCTCGGCACGTACCCGCTCGCTCCTATCCGCTTGACCTCGTCAAAGAAGCTGGTGAAGGGGGGCGCGGAGAGGTGTGAGCTAGGCTTGGTGAAAAAGCAAAAGGGCGCGGGAGGGAAAGACACGCACTAGGGTGCCGAGTCCATGAGGTAAAACTCGCTCTGTCGGTCGAGCACGCTCGGGATGATGGGGTCGTGCCACAGGCTGTCGATGGCGCGGACAATCTCTGCGCTCAAGCCGCCGTCGATCCCTCCGTTGGCGCCCGACGTGGGTGGCAGCGCAGGGCTCGACGGCGAGTACGTGTCGGCGTCGAGCCGGTGGTCCATGATCTTGTCGGCGTACGCGCGGTTGACCTCTTCGACGGGCTCGAGCTTGAACCGCCGCATGGCGAGGACGAGCCCCTGGGCCGAGTCGAGGATGTTCTTGTGGATCGTGAGGCGGAACAGGAGCATCTCGTCGCGAGCGTAGCCGCCTTGGTGGATGATCTTCATCTGCTTGACGATCGTACTCTTGCCAGACTCGCCCGAACCTGTGACGGTGGGACACCGAGGGTAAGCCTTCGCGCGTGGCCTCGGCACAGCGAGAGGGACGAAGACAAGGCGACGCACCGAGGAGGAGGATCTTGCATTCTCGCCGCAGCTTTTTCGCGTCCTCTTCGAGTTGTCGGTCGATGGCGGCGTTGCGCGCCTTTTCGCTGTTGGGCTCGCGGCCCTCGGCGCCGTCGGCAGCCTTGAGCGAGGACGAGCCGCAACCCATTCGTGCGCACTGGTTTGGTGGACTCGGGTGCCGGTAGGTAGTGACGGTAGCGCGCTTGGGACGGGTGCCGATGGGTTGCGCACGAGCGCTCGGCGGGGCGGAGGGGGAAGAGGGACGAGTTGGGAGTCGCTTGTTCGGGAGGAAAGTGGCGCGGCGAGACGGCAGCGGTGCCCGAGCGGCAGTGCTCAGGGGCAAAGTCGACCTTTTGGGCGCCAAGGGTGCCTCGACGACGAAGGGCTTGCTGCCAAAGGCGAGTGCTGCACGCGGCTTGGACGCGGGACGACGAGTCGCGATGAGCTGAAGCGGGTCGGCGAGACGGGTCCTGGCGCAGCAGCGGGCACCGGTGCGTGTCCCCTAGAAGTTGCACGGAGCTGTCGAGGCGGCGCAGAGACCCGACAGGCGTAGGCGGCGTGCAGGGAGGCGGGCGACTCGTGGGGAGAGAAGCGGGGGAGCTGCGCGAGTGTCGAGGCGGCGAGTCCGACGGGGGCCGGTCGGTGCGGGTGTAGCAGCAGCGGCGGTCTTGACAGCAGGTGCAGCTCGAGCCTGACAAGCAGGCGAGCGATGGTAACCAGTCGAGAGTGACCCGCTCAAGCCCGTCCTGATCGGGACGACGGCCGCTCCTCCAAAGTGTCCCGCGCGAGTCTCGCGTGCGCGAGAGGGAGACCTCGAATCGCTTTCGTCCGGGCCCGTTCATGTCTTGGCATGCTCGAGCGTCTACTCCCGCTCAGGCATCAAGCGCAGTCGGCACCGACCAGCACGAGCGTGCTCGAGGCGGAACTGGGTATCGATCGTCAGTTGCGCAAAAGCCTGGTCTACGGCCCCCAATCCCTTCTTCGACGCGTGAGCACCGATGCGCCAGAGAGAAGGGGAAGGGCAGACAGCGAACGAGGGGGTATCGGGGGTGAGAGACGGGAAAGAGAGGGGTCATGCGAGGGTGAGGAACGACACGAGGGGTGGGAACGGGCGTGGGAGGAGTCATGCAACAAGGAGCCGGAGGTGTGCTGAAGGAGAGGAAAAGCGCTGCGAAAGACGAAAGAAGGGCAGGGCGAAAGTGCGACAGAGTGACGGCCAGCGTCGCCGACGTTCGGGTCTCAGGGCGACCGGGGTATGGACAAGACGGAAGGCGATGGGGGTCAGGCGACGAGAGCAGACTACGCGCGCTTGGGCGGTGGTTCGACACCGCCCGCGGCGGCAATGTACCGCGCGGCAGTCGTGCTGAAGCCCTTGATCTTCTTGCACTCGATGGCGAGGTTCTGCGCGCAAGGGCGGAGCAGCGTCAGCACCACAGGCACACATCTACCCGCTGGGCAGTCACGCCGAAGCGATTTGAGCGGAAGGAGCGAGGTAACGACAGCACGCACCTTTGCCCTCGGGCTCTCGATCTGGTCGAGGAAGAGGTTGAGGTACCGGAAGCACAGCTCCTCGCGGAAATCGGTGTACAGCTTGCGGTTGTACTTGCGCTCGTGCTTGCGCGCCTTCTCGGCGTAGGCGTGCGACTGGTGGATGAGGAAGTCGTCGGGGAGGACGTAGAACGAGACGCCCGAGAGGTACAGCTCGAACAGGCACGCCGCCTTGTTGCCGCCGTAACCGATGAACCGCTCGTCGCACCTGCAGAGGATCGTGAGTATCCAACGTCGGGCGAGCGAGGTGCGCAGGAGGGACTCACCAGGGCGTCCCCTCTTTCTTGAAAATGACGTAGGGCTCGTACGAGTGCGTGTAGCCATGCACGCGGTACACCTCGCCGGGCTTGGCATCGTAGTAGCGTGTGTAGTTGGTGCTGCCGTGCCCGGGCGCCCATGACTTGTGGAACATGCCGATCTTGTCATCGCGCACGAGCTGGACGAGGTCCTGCACACACAGTCGCCGCTCGAGTCTCATCAGCGCGCTGCCCGGCTGTCGTGCGTCAGAGTCTCCCGAAAGAGTGCGCACCTCCTTGGTGGACGGGAACGTGAGCGGGTCGACGCCGTCGCTCTGCTTGTGGAACTCGAACGCGGGGACGACAAACGCCGCCAGGCCGCCCTTGAGGCGCTGCATGATCTCGGGCGACTCGAGCATGCGCGAGCGGAAGTCGGTGCACAGCCAGAAGTCGACGTCGAGCATCATGACATACTGCGCGGCGGGCGCGGGTCGTCGAGGTCAGTCGAGGGCCCCGCCTGCTTGCACGCACGGGAGCGAGCGAGGGAGGGCTCAGCGCACCTCGGTGCGAGCAAAGAACTTTGCGACGTTGCGCCACATATTGAACTGGCGGTCAAAGGGATCGTAGACGAGGTGGATGTCGACGTAGCGCTTCATGAGCGGGCTCGAAGTGTAGAGCTTGTCGAGTGCCGCGAGCAGCTCGGACGGGTTCTTGCCCTGAGTGACATGCACCGTCGCCGACACCGGGCCTGTCGGAGTGTGCAGCGGGGGCAAGGTCAACCAAGGGGCACGGGACCGCCGGCGAGACCGCCGAGAGGGCACGCACCTTGGTAGCGCTCGACGAGGCGCTCAAATACGGTGAAGCGGTTGCTCGTGACGAGCGTCGTGATGGTGATGTCCTCCTTGTTGAAGTCGACGCGGTCCGGGTCGGACGCGCGGTAGTAGTAGGGGATGACCTTGCTCGGTTGGAGGCTCGAGCCAAACGAGAGGCTCAGGAACTCGTCCTCGCTCAGGGCACGGTGCTCGCCCGGCGTCGAGCCATACGCTGCGAGCGCTGCCTCGTCGGCTCTAGGACCCGAGTGCGCCAGGTCCGACGACGGGTGGTGCCACACCATCTGGTCCTTGTCCCAGTCGACGCCCTCGAAGCCGTGCATGCGCTTGTGCACGAGCTCGCTCCCGTCAATGACGACGTCCGGCCGGCGGTACGTCCCCTTGGTCTTCTTGCCCTTGCGTTCTGCGCTCTCGGCCGCCGCCCACACCGGGTCGGAGCTGTCCTCCTGGCGAATGTCGGCCGCGCGCACGCCGGCCGTCTCGAGCGCGGCATGCTTGAGCTTGCTCGTCTTTGTCGACGCGAGGACGTCGGCGTTGGACGGCGCGACTGGAGACCCCGCGCTGCCCTGCCCAGCGCGGAGAGAGGTGTCGGCTGCGGCGAGGTTGGCCAGGTCGACGCGGTCGAGGACGACCTGTGACCGGGGTGCGAGGATGCGCCCACCCGAAAGGTAGGCGACCGAGGGTGCCACGACGAGCGAGAAGGCAGTGTAGGCGATCGCGGCGAGGAGGTAGAGCGAGAGGGAGGCCTTTGCGACGCGGCCGAGGCGGGACGGCGAGCCGCTGGTGGGCTTGGCGGTGCGTTGGCGGAGCATGGCAATTGCGAGAGTCGTGCCGGGCTGGCCCTGGGTTGAGCTGACGAGGAGGAGGCGCTGGCCGTCGTCGGGACAAGGGGGCGCGCGCGTGTGCGATGAAAGTCGGGGCGCGGGTGCGTGCGTGACCTCGGGCGCGCGCGGCTGCTGGGTGCCGGGTGAGCTGAGGGGTGGAAAGAACGAGTGTGAGCGTGACCGTGTCGAAAGCTTGCAGCAGTGCGAGGGAAGAGTCGAAGGTTAACGCGTCCAGGACGCGCTGCGGAGGGTCCGCCGGCACCGGCGCCGAGGTGTCTCTCGTCCTCCCTCACTTCTCGAGACTCTGTCGCTCTTCTGGCCCGTGCTGAGCCGCGCCTCGCTCCTTCTCGCTCGCGCTGCGCTCTCCCTTGACTCTTGCGCAAGTCCTGCGCGCCGCTCGCCTGTCTGGCGTCGACGTCTTTCCCAGAGGTGCGCATGCGCTCCTTCAGCTCGCCTACACACACAAGGATACCGCTCACTCGACGATGACACCTGCGCAGGAACATGTCTCTTCGAACAGCGCCGTCCTTGCGCACCTGGCCGAGACCTGCGGCGTGCACGCGGCTCCGGCCCTTCAGCCTCTCGAGCCGCGTGCGCTCTGCCCCGCCGCCCGACATCTTCCGCGCGGACAAGGCCGCCGTATACCCCTTTGGGGTCCCGTCAAACGACCCCAAGCGGTCCCTCTTCCCTTCCCTCTCCCTCACGGTCCGCGACGCCGACTGCTGGGCCATCCTCGCGCCCACCTCCTCGTCGCCGACCCGCGCCGCCCTCGTCGCGACCCTGCGACACCAAGTGCGCTTCGACCCCATCTCGAGCGCGTCGCACCCGATCCTCGCGACGCTCCCGCCCGTCGAGCGACCCGCCGACGAGGGCGGCCCGCGAGATCGCACCGTCGACGACCTGATCCAGTTTGTCAGCTTCAAGACGCGCCTCGGACGCGGCAGCGACTTTGACGACTACACGGCGCGGTACTACTCGATCCGGGACGAGGACAAGCTCACGGTGCGGCAGCACCTGCGCGACGCGACGGGCGCGGACGACGCCGCCGTCGAGGACAAGGCTGCAGCACTGCAGATGGAGACGCTGCTCGACTCGCCTTTGATCACGCTCAGCAACGGGCAGACCCGCCGCGCCAGGGTCCTCAGGGCCCTGCTGGCACGCCCGGAGCTGATCATCCTCGAAGAGCCTTTCAGTCCGTTTCTCGACTCGCTCTCCCACTTTCGCGTTCCCGTGCCTGACCTCTGCTCCCTCGCATAGCCGGTCTCGACGCTCCCTCCCGCGCACACCTCGCCACCCTCCTCGCCTCGCTCCACGCCGCGCGCTCGCCGCGCGTGCTCCTCGTCCTCCGACCTCAGGACGTCCTCCCTCCCTTCGTCACGCACCTCGCCCTCGCGGACGCGACCGGTGACCGCTCGCTCGCACTCGGACCGCGGGGAGAGGTCCTCGCGGGGGTGGAGGCGCGCGCGTTGCTCGCTGCGGGGGAGCGGGAGCGCGAGGCGAGTGTGCAGAGGGCGATGCGGCGGCGAGAGGCGGGGGAGCGGGCGGCGAAGGAGACGGAGGGGAGGAAGGCGCTCGTTGAGCTCAAGGGCGTGAACGTGACTTATGGACGAGAGGAGGACGGGCAGGTTGAGAGGCGGATCTTGCGGGACCTGGACTGGACGGTCAGGGCTGGCGAGCGCTGGCTCTTGGCGGGTCACAACGGTGCGCACGCTCTCGCCTTTTTTGCGCTGGACAGTGTTGACGGAGCGCGCCCTGCAGGCTCTGGCAAGAGCACGCTCCTCGCGCTCGTCCTCGGCGACCACCCTCGGTCGTTCAACGAGGACGTGACACTGTTCGGCCAGCCTCGGTACCGCCGAGCGACAGCCACCTTGCAACAGAACATCGGCCACGTCTCACCCGAGATTTTCAACGCTTTCCCGCGAAAGCACGGCCCGGAGGCGCTGACTGCGTACGAGGTGCGGCTCTTCCTCTCCTGCGGCGCATCACCAGAGCTCACTCACGCCTGCATCCAGTCCATCGTGACGGGCTTTGAGTCAGTCTACTCTTACCGCCGCGCGACGGCTGAGCAGGCCTCAGCCATCGATGCCCTCGTCCGTCAGCTCGAGCACCCGCTCGTCACGCCCGAGTTCCTCGCACGGCCCTTCGCGGCACTGAGCGCAGGCGAGCAGTCGCTCGTCCTTCTCCTGCGCGCGCTCGTCAAGCGGCCTCCGCTGCTCGTCCTCGACGAGCCGTTTTCGGGCATGGACCGCCAGACGGTCGACAAGGCGCAGCGCTTCCTCGACGAGGAGCTGGACGAGGACCAGGCCGTCATCATGATCACGCACTTTGAGGAGGAGGTACCACAGAGCATCAACCGCGTGCTGCGGCTAGAGGAGGGCAAGGTCGTAGAGCATGTCTAAAGTGTTCGCTACAGCCCCGCCTGCCGTGCGAGCCACTCGCGCCTCGTCGTCCCATATCGCCGCGCTGTTCGCTCCGAGATGTCTGGCCGGCCGAACTCGTTCTGCAGGCGCCGTTGGACCAGTCAGTCCTGAGGACGCAGTGGGAGACGACAGGGCAGACTCGACCAGGCCGCTGTCCACACGCCCGCTGCGTCGCTGCAGTATGAGCTGACGGACGATGTCCAGCAACGCATCGCAGTCGTGCGGCTGTAGCAAGACCTTCAATCAGTGCTTGCTGCTGCAGCGAGAAGGGGCAGCCCACGGCCACTCACCAAGCGCTCGGCGCCCACGCGAGTTCCATGTTGTGCGTGCCATGCAAGCACCGACGTCTCGATCGCCATGAGGACCTGTTCAAGGACCTTCTGCCCATAAGCGGTCTGCTCGCGGAACCTGTCCTCCGTGAGGTCGCGGAGGATGGCTTGATCCCAGGTGCCGGAGGGCGACACCGCGCTCGAGATCCTGCGCAGGAGAGTGCCGACAGACGCGGAGGTGGATGTTGCAGGAAGGGGGATGCCATGCTGCACGCCTCGCGAACTCGAGGTGGTCAGCAGCATCCGAACACAGGGTCCGACTCGAGGTCAAGTCTCGGAGCGGGCGCACCTGCAGTATGATGGCGGAGAGCACGCTCACGCTGTTGAGCACTGGTTGAGGTGGGAGCATGATCTGCCCTCGAAGGGACAAGGTGGTGGTCGTCAGCGACGACGAGGAGCGTCTGAAGACGCTTAGCGAACGACGCACCGACATTGAGCCGAGCTAGGGAGTGAAGAGCTGACGCCCGGCGATGGCAGGCAAGAGCGAAAGTCACGGCAGTCACCAGCACAGGCTCGAGCGGAAAAGCGTGAGCTCGTCTGAAGACCGAAGCGTGCGTTGACGAGGAGAGCAGACGACGAGCGCTACCCCTGAGACGCATGGTGCGGCCGCGCAGCGACGTTTAAGCCCCTGTCCGGGTCGTCATCATGCGGTGCAGCTGCATGCGATCCTGCTCCGGCAGCTCTCGCCAGTCGTTCGACAGCTGTGTCGAGAGCGAGAGGCTGCGGATGATCAACAAGCAGACGAAGACAGGACGGCACCGGAGAGATCTCGTGGGTCGTAGACGCCCTTCAGCGCAGCGTGTCAAAGGGCGCCTCAGGCGAGAAGCGCCCGAACACGCTCGCAGGGGTGCGGTGAGCAGGCGAACGAGGACAACGCCGACGGACGCCCCTTTCCTTCGCGGATCTCGCACTCCCCTCCCTGTCCGTACGCGCGTTACCGGACGTCCATCCATGGGAGTTCTCCTGTCTGCTCGGGCCTGAGCACGCGCCGACCTGCGGCTCTCCACCTCTTGCTTGACCGGACCCGCGCACTGCAGCTGCCAGGCAGGTTGGCAGGCTTGCTCTGCCTCTGCCGCACGATGCTGTCAGCTGGTTCTTCTACGATCATGTACGGCAGAGGAACGCTCGGCTAGGCAACGAAGCTGGCCCCGCATCGACTTGGCTCAGGAGGCCGTGCGTGCACGGTCGCCGCCGGTTACTCCCGGCAACGACCAGTCCGCGCGTCCTCGCCCGCCTCCTTGTTTCGCACCTTGCGTCTAGGTCTCCACCTCCTCTAGTCGACGATGCCTCCCACGCCGACCGCGGTGAGCAAGGCCCGCAGTGATTCCCTCCTCCGCCTCCTCAAGGCAGTCCTCAGCTGGATCCAGCCCTATTGCCAAGGCCGCCAAGGGCCAGTCTTGCTCGACTTGGAGCGCAACAAGTTCGTCGACCACTGGTCGACGATGCTGCCCTACGAGCGCGAGCACGTCGTCGACTTGCTCTTGCAGGCCTATTGCCGCTTGGCACGAGGCGGACCGGCCGCGGTGAATTGGAACGAGGTGCGCGGTACTGTCTCTTCCGCCACGACCAGGATTGTTCTGACGTACTTCGGTGACGACAGCTGACATACGTCGAGCTCACGAGTGCGGCAGGGACACGGGACGTGCAGGTCCGTCCACGCTGGCTCGCTCGCCTGTCGCGTTTCCCAGGCCTTTCCACTGACCGCTGAACCTCGCGCTTGCAGAGGAAGTGGGTCGTCGTCAAGCAGTACCTCGCGGACCTCAAGGGCAGCTTCGACAAGGTCGCGAGGGCGTGCCGCGCGGCCGGCCCTCGCCAGCTCGCATCGTTCGAGGAGTGGAAGGACGCTCTGTTCAAAGAGGCTGGCTCGGCGGGCATCAACAAGCTCAAGATTGAACGACTCGACGACCTGATGTTCCAGGCCGTACCTCGCGCCCTCAACGCGGCCGTCGCCCAGGTGCCGCAGCGGCTCGCCGAGGGGTGCATGCCCGCAGACTTCCTCGTGTGTCTTCTTGTCCGCCCTCTTCACGCACAAGGCATGGCCGACTGACCCTTCCCTCGCAGCCGACCCCCGACCAAGTTTTCTCAGCCGCACACGCCGCGTCCCAGTCGTCCGAAGACCGCTTCGAGATCTTTGCCGGGTTCCTCGACGACTTTCGAAACCTGACCCACCACCACAGAGCATCCTCTCGGCGTGGCTCCTTTGCCGACCCGCGCCTGGGGGCGCTCGACCCACACGCCCGCTCGAGGCTCGATGTCGGGGCGCACGACGCGGCCGTGGCTGCGTGGCGGCGCCTCCCCGTCCGCGAGCAAGTCCACGCGGTCGACCAAGGCCGCCGAGTCCTCTCCAGTGCCTGCGAGGCGCACGCACACGAGCGGCCGGTCGCCACCCTGGAGGACTCTGTGCGCCGCCGCTCGCGCCCCCTTTGCGCCCAGTTGCCCGCGCTGACGTGGCCCGTATTCGAACGCAGGTCAAGAAGCTCTGCAGAGGAGTCATCGACCCTGACCTGTTGCTGCCCCGCAGCGCGTCACACTCCCACAGGGTGCGTCACCCCTCGCAGCGCTGGAGGAGGCTGAGGAGGCGTCTTCCTGCCCGCGCTGACCCCCGCAGCTTTCGCCTCGCAGCACTCGGCCACGACGGACGAGTCGCTCGCGCACGGGCGGGCGCGCATCTCGGACTACTACGCGCGGAGACACTATGGCACGACGGCGAGGGAGTGGGGGGAGGCGTGCGCGAGGCGATGACATGCGGTCGCGGCAACGAGGCGGACTCGTGCAGCCGGTGGCTCCGGGTCCAGCGCAAGGGGCAGTCAGGGGACCGAAACCACGGGCCAGCAACACGAGAGAGTCACGAGCGGGAAGCAGAGCGCAGGAACCGAGCGCTCCCCTCTTCCTCCTCGGACGCGCTCCCTCTCCCCCGCGCCCTCACCGTCTCGCCCCCGGACGCGCACCCGTACAGTACACAGCGTCCACTGCACGCACGCGCACACCCGCGCGCTCGCGCTCACATCCCCCCTGCTCCTCCTCCGACGGCGCCGCCCCGCCCGCCCCGTGCGCCGCCTCGGCCGGGCCCGCCTCCACGGCCGCAGCCACGGCCGCCACGATCTGCGCCGCGGCCTGAGTCGGAGGGTGGGTGGGTGGGTGGTTGGGTGAGTGGTTGGGTGGGTGAGGGAGGTGAGGGAGTGAGATGGGGGCCGCGTGAGGGGAGGCGAGGGGAGGGGAGAAGGAGAGGAGCGAGGGTCAGCGTCGCTTGTACCAAACCGGAGCCGCACCCGGCAAGTCTGCGACAGTCGCCGAGCGAGAAAGCAAACGCAGACGCACCCCTGCCGCCCATCCCGCCCCTCACCCCCCCACCCATGCCCCCTCCCATCCGCCCGCCGCGTCCCCCCTGCCCGCCACGTCGCCGCTGCTCCTCTTCCTGCTCCTTGACCTGGTCGACGAGCTGCGTTGTGTGCGCGCGAGTTCCCACAGTGGGCGAGTGAGCGCGTGCGGAGGGGGAAGCGGTGAGGGAGGGGGGACGCACGTTCTCTGCGACGCGGATGTACTTGATCTGCGCGCGGCGCGTCGTGGGAAGCGTCAGCTCGGGCGTGGAGGACTCTACGAGAGTGAGCAAAACAGGGAGTAGAAAGGCGACGCACGTTGTTGCCCCGGACGTACGCCTCGGGCAGCTTCCAGAATCGGTCGCCCTCCTGCGAGGCGAGCGAGGCGCGCTGGGTCAGCTCTCTCTTTGTGCCTGTACGCGCGAGAGAAGCATGCGGATCGGTGTCAGGAGAGAAGACGCACCGCGCTGGTCTGGTAGACCTCCTTGAGGGTGAGGTTCATGAAGTTGTCGCACGCGATCAGGTGCCCGTTGAATGTCTCGCCGTTCTTGAGCTCGACGAGCTGTGTGGGGCCCGGTGAGCTCTTGTGCGCGCGCGGGACGGGGGAGGGAGGGAGGAAGGGAGGCGCACCATGGGCTTGTTCTGCGCTGCGTGGAGGAGCGCGAGCGGGAGCTGGGTGGGGTGGAGAGGGTCAGTGAGCGGCTCAGGAGGCGGACAGGCGGTCGGGCGCACCATGGTGGGCGGTGAGGGGAGGGGTGGAGGAGGGAGAGGAGGTGAGGGGGAGGAGGAGCAGATGATGAGGACGAGACACGCATCACCACCTTCCCATGCCGCTTGCAGTGGCGCCAGTCTGGACGTCCTCGTCAAGCTCTCGTAACACTGGCTGGACCGAGAAGACAACAAGGTTGCAGATGCTCCACGACTCGACAGACAACGACCACCCGACCTTTCCGCACGCCCTCTCACTGCATCTCGAGACTCATGCCGTCGTTGATCTGCAGCGGGTGCAAGAACCACCAAGTCAGTATGGCTGCCGGAGACGAAGGACAGAGTGAAGCCAGCAGCGGGATGACGCCGTCCAGGGGGCGACGCACCTCGTAGTCGCGCAGGGTGATGCTGCACGAGGAGTGGAGCAAGCCGTCAGATCAGGACGCACAGCATCGTCGTCGTCAAAAGGAGGGAAGACGCACTGGTCCTTGTAGATGGTGTACCTGCGAGAAAGCGCGTCGCATGCGGAGAGAGCAAGTCAGTCGGGGTGCTCGAGACGACAACGTGCGGTCAGGTCGTCGTCGGAGCGTGTCGCGACTGTACGCACCACTTCTTGAGCACAATCTTCTCGCTGCGAGGACGTGCGAAAAGGCCATCAGCATGCTGTACTCCCGCAGAAGAACAGGGTCCGCCGGGGGCGGTTCCTGTGCAGCGACTCACGCCTTTGTGCCCGTCTGGGCTGCGATGAGCTTCTTGAGGTCGCCGACCGTGTCCTCGGAGCTGTGAGCCACTCGGCACACCACATCAGTGAGGTGCCCTCTGGTGAGAAGGGCGCGCGGCTGGAATCCGGCGCGGGGGTCGAGGCGACTCACTCGCACTTGACGCGGACTGTGCGGCGGGGATGGGGGAGCGAGTGAGTGAGTACTGGAGGGTGAGGAGAGGAGAGTGAGCGGGACGGACCTTTGTTGCCGAGGCGGTCGTTGGCGATGACCTCGATGAGTGCCCTGCGGCGGTGAGAGAGGGGCGGGTGAGCTGGGTGGGGGAGAGAGCGGGTGCCCGAGTGGGAGGCGGGTGAGTGATGGCGTACATGCTGGGTATGAGCCTGAGACCTGTGCTAGTCGGGGAGTGCGCACGCAAGCGAGCCTCCGGTGGTCGCGGAGGGGCGAGGAGGAGGAGGAGGGGACGCCACTGGTCTCGCTCCTCCTCCCACCCGCACTGCTTGTCAGTTAGACTACGCAGGCCACATCCGCTAGAGCAGTCACCAGTAGCACCCCCACAACGCCCCTACACCCCGAGCCCCCTCGTCGCCGCCCCCCCCGAGTCACCCGCAGCGTCTCCCCTTCTCGCTCACTCGATGCCCGACATTGTGCCCAGCAGCCCTCAGGGGCAGGCCCTCCAGGTCAGTCCACTCGATGGGCCAGTTGCTCTCTCCCGAGTCACATTCACTCATGCGACCCCCCACCTCCCGCGCACGCAGGCCGCCATCCAGGCCAAGCTGGCCCAGCTCGGCTGGTGCGACGCAGACGACTCTGTCATGGCGTCAGTCTCTGTCTCCCACTCTCTCGCTCTCACTGCCCTGCCTCGACTGACCCCGTGACACCATGCACACAGCGAGTACTGCCTCGTCATGCTCGGAAACCGCAAAACCGCAGGTGCGCCCTCGCTCTCCACCTCCCCTCGTCCCTCCCCCTCGCTTCCTCGCACTGACACTCTTCCCTCGCCACCCACCGAGCAGACCAGATCTCTGCCGAGCTGTCCGACCTCATCGGCGGCGACTCGTTCGACCCCTCGTTCCTCACCTGGCTCTTTGACGAGGTCAAGAAGCACTACCCGGATCCCGCCGCCGCCCCTGCCCCCGCCGCATCCGCCGCGTCCGCCTCGTCCTCCTCCTCCGCCCCCGCCGTCCCAACCGGCCCCGCCGCCTCGTCGTCCTCGTCCGCCTCGTCGCGCCCCAACGGCATCCCCTCGCGCCCGCCCGGCCCCCTCGGCGGCGGACGCAACGTCTTCGGCGCAGCCGTCTCGGGCGTCAAGCGCGGCGCCCACGAGCTCGACGGCCCGGGCGGCGCGCTCGCAGGGGACCGCCAGCGCGCCCGGTTCGACGCGCCGACGGGGCCGAGGGCAGGGGGGGGCGGGGGCCCGGGGGGCAAGCCGCTGTTTGACCGCGTCGGCGGCCACAACCCCCAGTTTGCGCCGGGTCCGCGCGGCCCGATCAACAACACGGGCATGCCGCAGCCTGCGTTTGATGCCGTGCGTTTTCCCTCTCGTCTCGTTCTCCCAGTGACTCGCTCCCCTCTCGCTCACACCGCTTTACGCGCACCGCCGGCAGATCACCCAAGCCGTGACCGCCATCCAGAACGGCGCGCACCCGTCCATCCTCGCCCAGATCCCCTTCCCGGCCCTCGCGGCCCACCCACTCGCGCAGCGCCTCCCGCCGCACATCATGGCCCAGGCGCAGGCCAACGCCATGGCCCAGGCGCAGGCCATGGCCGCGATCCAGAACGTGTGGAGCGCCCCGCCTGGAGCGTTCAACGGCGCGCCGGGCGCCGGCGGTCCGCGCGCGGGCGGCCCCGGCCCCGGAGCGGGCGCGTTCAACCCCGCGGCGCCGGCCTTCAACCCTGCCTTCGGCGGCGGCCCGCGTGGCGGTGCGCCGCCGTCTTCCAAGCCGGCCGGTCCGCCCGTCGTGCTCCCGAGCAAGCCGCAGCAGGAGCAGATCTGCAAGCACGGCGTCGAGTGCGCGAGGCCCCAGTGCGCCTACTCGCACCCGAGCCCGGTCGCGACCAAGGAGAGCGGCCTCGTCCTGAGCAGTGAGGCGTGCGACAAGCAGCTCAAGTGCGAGGACCCGGTGCGTTGCCCTGCATGCTTGTCTCCCAACTCTTGCGACTGATCGTCGCTGACCACTTCGTGAGCCTTCCGCCCGCCCTCCAGGACTGCCCCAAGTCGCACGTGTCCAAGGCCCAGAAGACGCACCCTCCCTCGGCCGTCTCCTCCGGCCCGCACGCCCTCGCGCCTCCCTCGTCCCGCCCCGCCCCTCCTCCCCCCTCCGACCCCTCGACCACCATCTCCGGCGCGGGCGTCAAGCCCTGCAAGTTCGGCTCGGCGTGCACCCGCCCCAACTGCGTCTTCCTCCACCCGTGGGACGCGGCGGGCCCGGGCGGAGCCGGCGCTGGAGCGGGAGCGGGGCAGCAGCCGTGCAGGTACGGCGCGGCGTGCACGAGGGCAGACTGCCACTTTGCGCACCCGGTGCACAGGCCCGCGCCGTACAGCCGCGCAAAGTACTCGGCGACGTTCGCTGCTGGCTCGGGCTCGGGCGCGGGCGCGGGGTCGGGCGCGGGTGCGGGTGCGGGTGCGGGAGGGGCCAAGGCGAAGAACGGCCCGGGGGAGGGGATCGGCGCGTGGCCGAGCGAGAGCAAGGAGCACATCAGTGAGCGGCTCAAGCGCTTTGCGGGCGGGGACGCGGCGGCCGGTGGCAGCGCGGGTGCGGCCGAGGGGGACAAGGTGGAGCGCATCATCCCCGGCGAGGCGGGCGCCAACGCCAAGGACGCCAACGGGGACGACAAGGTCGAGATCAACCTCGATGACGACGAGGACCACCTCAAGAAGGAGGCGGTCGTCAAGGAGGGGACCAAGGCGTGAAGAGGTGGCCGGACGGACGGACGGATCGTTTCTCCCTGCGTACTCCCCCTTAGCTTTGTCGCGCGCGCGCGTGTGTGTGTCTCTCTCTTTACAATCAAAACGCTGTTTCCTCGCGGGCGGCGTAGGCGGGGCTCGGACCCCCCTTGCGCCGCTCACCTCTCCCTGTACATTTGCCCCCGCCGCGCTCTCCGAGAGTCCAGTACGTGTGCCTCGAGAGTCAGAGAATCGACAAGTCGCCTAGTCAAAGTGCTCTACCAGCCACGGGATGATCCTCGCGAGCCCTTCGTCCTTCCTCCTCGTGAGCTCCTCGTCCCCTCCTCCCGGACTGCTCTTCCACCCTCCCTCGGTATCGAACCCGTGCCCACCGCCCTCCACCTCCCACAGCACGCACTCGACCCCTTCGCTCCTCAGCAGCCCACAGAAGTGCCTCGACTCCTCAACATGCACGATCGCGTCCTCTGTCCCATGCGCGAGGAACGTCGGCGGGAACGCCGCGCCCAGCCCGAGCTGCGGCAGCGTGCGCCTCCCGTGCGGGTCCTCCCGCGCGAGTCGCGCACGCGCTTGCCCCGCGGCGGGGAGCCGCCTCAGCGCGGCCGAGGCGCCGCGGACGCCCGAGAGGGCGTCGACGAGGGTGCCGCGCTGGAGGAGCCAGACGAAGAGGAGTGAGCGCGGCGAGTGCGGGTCGCTGAGCGGCGTGCGGACCGTTGGGGGGGTTGTGTGACGTGGGGCGTCGAGGAGGGGGGAGAAGGGCGCCGAGGAGGGGAGGAGGGGGACGCCGGGGAAGAAAGGCTCTGTGGGAGGAGAGAGGGGGCGAGCGTGAGTCGGGTTGGACGGGGTGGACGGGGTGGGAGCGTGACGGCTCACCCGTCTTTTCTTGCAGGTACCAGTCGGACAAGAGGTCTCCTCCGCCAGCGTACGTCGTGATGACCGCCTTGAGCGGGTAGGGCGAGTGGATGCCCTGCGAGGATGCGACACGGCAATGGCGTCAGCCTGCGTGCCCCACGGAGTTGTCGCAGCATACAGCGAGGAAAAGCCCGCGCACCGCATAGTACGCGACACAACCCCCGCCTGACGCTCCCGACACGGCAACGTTCTTGGGGTCGACGCGCACGGCCGTCTCGTGCTTCTCGAGCTTGTCGTTGAGCTCGTCGCGGATGAAGACGAGCGCATCTTGCACGTCACATATGATGTCTTCGCCAGTGTGTGGGCCGAGAAGGGTGTAGTCGCAAGAGACCTGCCGACGAGGTTCGGGTGAGTGAGCGGGGGGGGGGTAAGCGGAGGCATAGCTGGTTCTTGCACGCACCACTGCGATGCCCGCTTCCACGGCACCGTCTGTAGGCTCCGACTGGTCAGACCCCGAGGCATGTAGCGAGATGATGGAGCAGGGACGGGGCTCACAGAAGAGCCACCGACCGACCCAGTCGTTCCATCCTCGGTCCCCAACGCACAGCCCGCCCCCTGCGCGTGAGCGAGGGGTGAGCTGGGCCCGTTCAGACGCGCTCAACTCGGAAGCGGTCCGCACCGTGGTAGTAGACGAGGACGGGCGCCCTCTCCTTGCCCGACTTGCGGAGTTGCTCGTCCGACGGCAGGTAGACATCCATGGCCATGTTGACCCTCTTGACCTCCTTGAACTTGAACGTGATCCATGGGCTGGTCCCCATCGTTGCTGGACCGTGCACTTGTGCACTCAGAGACGAGGGAGGCGGGATGTCGGGGTGGGGGGAGGTGGGTCTTCGAAGGCGAGGGCGGCGAGGGTCGAGCAGCGAGAGCCAGAACAAGAGCACGAAGAGTTGCCGCAGGGTCACCTTGGTGTGCAGCTCGAGAGGTTGCCGGGCTGTCGAGCGCGCAAGTGGAGTCGAGACGTAGCTCGCTTTCTGCAGGAAGCGCGTCTCGTCTGTCCGAGCGGGGGCGGGGAGTCCGGTCCGACTTGGGTCCGACGGTCGCGACGACGTACGTCGCCAAAGGTCAACTCGGTCGGCACACATTCGCTCCCTCTCGCTCTCCTCTCTCTCCCCCTTGCTGTCCCCTGCACACATCTTCCGCACAAGCTCCTTCACGACCAGCGACTCCCTTACCTGCGCGAGCGCTTTCACTAGTTCACTCCTCCAACCTCGCCTCCCACCCTCGACCGACAGACCCGCCTCTCCTCTGACCCGACATGTCGAACCCGAGCGTCGTCCAGCTCAAGCCGTTCCTCCAGCCCTTCCCGTATGGGCGCGAAGGAATGGAGTCGTGGGCTGCCCAGTTTGCCCTCGCGACGCCCTCCCTCAAGGCCGACGTCGACAAGGACGGCGGCATCAAGTCGTCGCAGCCTTACGGCGAGCTGTGGTGCGGGGGGACCCACAAGAACGGCCCCTGCTACGTCGAGGGCAGGGACGAGACGCTCAAGGGCCTCATCCAGCGCGACGCGGGCTTCTACCTGGGCAAGAAGCTCCTGAACGACGAGCAGATGGCGAGCCAGTACCCTTCCGACCTCCCGTTCCTCTTCAAGATCCTCTCGTTCGACAAGCCCCTCCCGCTCCAGTGCCACCCTGACAAGGGCCTCGGCAAGCGCGTGAGTCGTCGCGCTCCCTTCCCCCTCGGCGGACGGCGCCTCAGAGGCTGACCTGCCTTTTCTCCACGCAGCTTTTCCAGGAGGAGAAGCGTCGCGAGGGCGAGAACAGCAACTTTGTCGACACGAACGCCAAGCCCGAGGTCGGCGTCGCATTGAGCCCCTTTACCGGTGCGTCCCTCCCTCGCGCGAGAAAAGACTGGACGGTCCTAAGTCCCACCTCGTCGTGCAGCATTCGTCGGCTTCCGCCCCATCGAGCAGCTTGCCGCGATCGTCAAGGGCGTCCCCGAGCTCCAGGGGCTCTTCCAAGAGTCGACCCTCTCGACGCTCTACTCGACCGCCTCGTCTTCCCCCTCGGACGACCAGTCCAAGGCCGTCCTCCGCTCCCTCTTCTACGAGGCCATCAACGCGACGCCTTCCAAGTTCAAGCCTCTCACGAAGCGCCTGTCTGACCGCGTCGCCAAGGAGGGCGCCGACACCGTCTTTGGCGCCGCCAACGCCTTCACGCCCAAGGGCAAGGCCAACGCGAGCGGCGAGTCCGAGGCACAGGCCATGGCGCGCGTGTTTGACATTTCAGTCAAGACGTACGGCGAGGACGACGTCGGGTCGATTGTGGCGCTCGTCTTGATGAACATCCTGCGGCTGCAGAAGGGCGAGGGCGCCTGGATCCTCGGTGCGCCCGCCCTTCCCTCGCGCCGAAGACTTGGGGCCTCCACTGACACGGAGGGATTTTCTAAGCCGATGATTTGCACGCCTACGTCGAGGGCGACATCATCGAGTGCATGGTGCGTCGTCTCGCCCCGGCTGCCTCCCGCTCGCGTGCTCACTCCCCTCTGGTACCCTCCGCACAGGCCAACTCGGACAACATGGTCGCGCACGGCCTCGGCGAGTCAGAGATGGGCGGCATCTCGACCTTTGTCGAGATGCTCAGCTACCGCCACTTGCCTGCCGAGCAGCTCTTGCTCGAGTACGAGGACAAGTGGAGCAAGGGCCAGAGGGGGCTCACGCGCCGCTACAAGGTGCGCTCGGCCTGCTTCCGACTCCCCCTGTCACTGCATCTCACACGTGTGTACGGCGTGCGCAGGTCCCCATCGCCGAGTTTGACCTCCTCGCGACAACCCTCACGTCGGTGTCCGAGTCCACCGAGACGCTGTCGCCTCTCGACGGCCCGCTCACTTTCATCGTCACGAATGGCTCTGTCAAGGTGACGGCCGGCGGCGACTCGGTGTCGCTGACGAAGGGGCAGTGCGGGTTCGTCAGGGCTGAGGTTGAGATCCAGCTCGAGGGCAACGGTGAGCTGTGGGGCGCGTTCTACCAGTAGTGGCTTCCCGAGCATGTGTACATAGACGAGCGGGCCGCAGTGAACGATTACGCAATGCCCAGCAGGGAGCTCGTGAGCAAGTCGAGAGGCTCCCCCATCCGCCCCCCACTTCACTTTGGCTCCGGGCACCTTGTCCTCCCACTCCTCACTCGCTCTTCCTCGCCCGCCCAGGATGCCGCCTCGCAGGAGTACGAGGAAGCGCAAGAGCACTCTGGACAGCGACTACGAGCCGTCCAACGACGTCGCCGAGGCTGGGGAGCGTGGTGCAGGCGCGTCCAGTGATGAGGAACTGCCCGGTCAGTTTCTCGCTCCTCACGGCTCCCAGGGCTGTGGAGGCTGTTCGGGGCCGCTCTTTAGCTACTCAGGGCCGCACTGAACTGCGCACACACGTCCTTCGACGTCTGCTGGACCCGGAACAAGTGCACTGACCCCTTCCCTCAACGTTGCTCCAGCCCCGTCCGCCGTCGGCACCTCGAAGCGCAAGAACACCAAAGGCAAGTCCAAAGCGGCTTCTGACAGCGAGGAGGACGACTACGGTGCGTCCGGGACCCGTCCCTCTCGATATCCGGTTTCTCGACCTCGGGGCTGACGCGCATTGTCGGCCTCGTTCGCAGCTCCTCCCGAAAAGAAGGCCAAGGCGACCACGACGACCAGCGGCAAGGGCAAAGCCAAGGGCAAGGGACCCAAGCCCAAGAAGCTCGAGCTGTTTCAGTCGATGCCGCTCGACATCCTCGCCCTCATCATGAGCGCGCTCGACACCAAGTCCCTCCTCGCCATGTCGCGCACGTGCTCAGCCTTCCGCTCGCTGCTCCACTCGTCGCAGGGGACGTCGTGCTGGAAGGCCGCGAGGCGCAACACGAGCCTGATGCCTGACCTCAAGGCCCGCGACCTCACCGAGTGGGAGTACGCGTCGCTGCTCTTTGACAACACGTGCCACGTGCGTCGCGATGGCAGTCTGTCCGCCCCCGACGAAAGTCGCCGCCTGACCCTCCTCGCCGGCGCTCCTACAGGTCTGCCACAAGCCGAAGGCCAAGACGCTCGACTTTGGCCTGCGCGTCCGCGGGTGCGCTGCGTGCATGCGCGCCAACTCGCTTCAGGCGACCAAGATCAGGATCAGGACCCACCCCAAGGTGTGGGAGTGTGTGCCCGAGTCTGTCTGTGCGTGACTCCTCCCGCTCGTGTCTCTCGCTCTTGTGCCAGCTCTTGCGCCAGCGCTGACGCCTCCCTCGCTCGCGCGCGCAGGGTCGCCCGACTATTACGGCTTCGGCGAGAGCAAGACGTACACTTTCTTCTGGCTACCGACAGTGCGCCAGGTCAGCAGCCGCCTCAACGAGCTCGACGGCAAGCCCGGCTTCGCCACGTACGTCGCCGAGCGCAAGGCGATCAAAGCGGCGGCCAAAAGGGACGCGGCCATGGTCAAGCACTGGGAGGCGCGCTTCGAGACGGACCGGTATGTCGACGCCAAGAGCGCCCTCAAGGACCGCCAGCGCAAGTGCGTGTCTTGGCCTGCCTCGCAAGAGCTTCTGCTCCGAGCCGTCACTGACCGCTTCTCACTGCGCCTTCAGGATCGAGGAGAAGCTGCTCGAGCTCGGCTACACGATGGACGACGTGCGCGGCCACGCCGTCCAGTCGCATTCGGTGTACAACAACGAGTCCGAGCTGACGGACCGCGCGTGGTCGATGGCCAAGAAGAAGCTCGTCACCGCCATTGAGGAGGAGCGCGCCAAGAAGCGCGAGGTCGAAGCCGCCGCGGCGATGAGGTCGCGCGCCGAGGCGCTCAAGCCCTTCTGGACAGCGCTGCAGGCTTCGATCGCGTCGGGCGACGAGCGCATGCTCTTCCCGCCGTGGGCCAACTTCCTCCACCTGCCGGCGGTCAAGCAGCTTTACGAGCCCGAGGACGCCAAGCCGTCTCAGGAGGACCTGCTGCGCGTGCGCGCCGCCGTCATGCGCGAGGCGCAGGCGTTTGGCGAAGAGATCCAGGCCGCCTTCTACGCCAAGCTCGTCGTGGCGCACACCGAGGCGGTGACGCCTGTGACGCCTCTCGACGACCTCGCTGCGCTGGCGCGCCTCGTCACGTTGGCCGTGCCCTGCCCCAGCCGGTGGTGCCAGACGTGGGCGACCTTCCCCGCCATCCTCGACCACACAAAGGTCTGCCGCGCGTGGGCCCTGACCCAACACTCGCTCTCGACGTCGCCCAGACAAGTGCGCGCCATCCTGCACGTGCTCGGTGCGGTCAACGACGTCGAGCCGGGCAAGGTCGATGCGGCGACGACGTCGACGAGCGACCTGTACGCGCTCGGCGAGGCGTTCGAGTGCGAGACGTGCAAGCCGAAGCAGACGGCCGTCGGGCCTGCTGTGTGGAGCCGCGCGCACTCGACCACGATGGGTTGGGGAGCAGCGGTGCGTCCTTTCTTCTCCTCTCTGCGCCTACTGGCACAGGCTGACGCCCTCGCACGCATAGGTGACCCACATCCTCGGCGACCACGGGCAGCCGACATTCCCAACACTCACCTTCACGCCGCCGAAGCCGCCCTCCGACAGCGTCGATAACGCGGCCGAGGCGGCCGCTGCCGGCGGTGGCTTTGTCGCCGAGGCCGAGTCGTAGTTCGTCCTCCTCCTTTCTCTCTCTCTCTCTGTCTGTGTTTGTCCATTGCTTGTGTCTGTCGCTTGAAGGAGCAGCCACACGTCTCGGACGTGAGTTTTGTCGCCGCTTGAAGACCCCTCCTCGCTTGATCGTCCCTGGCCGCTTGCTGCTTGAGTTCGCCTCTGGCTCTCGGTGCAATGGCCCGCTTGATCGTCGACGCAGAGGAAGCAAAGGGGGGAGAGCGGACGTCGAGTCGAGTGTGAAAAGGTGAGACCGGACGAGGTGCGTGCGCGCGCCAGTCCGCCTCGGCGTGTCCGCCGCGTCAAAGGCCCCTTGTCCTCCTCCCCCTCGCTCGCCCTTTCAGCCAGTTCAACCCCTCAGCCCCTCATGTTCTACAACACAGAGGTGCTGACCTCTCGCAAGGGCGGGTTCGCCGTCTTCTGGCTCGCTGCGACGGTGGGCGCAAAGGGGACGACGGCGGTGCGCAAGCTGACCAAGAAGGAGCTCCTCACGTGCAACATTGTCAAGGCCTGGTGCGCTCCTTCCACTCTAGTTGTCAGATCTGTCCCTATGCGCCGCGACATCTGGCGTTCTGGGGTCTTGCTGACACCTCGACTGGCCTCCCTTGCTGCCCGCCCCGACAGCGAGAAGGTGATCCAGCCCGACGAGCCCCTTGCCCTGCGCCTGTCGGCCAATCTCCTCTTTGGCATCTCGAGGGTCTTCAGTCACAAGGTGCGGCGGCGAACCCAACCTGACATGGTCCTCGCATTCGGTCTTCGCGCATGGCGACGCGAACCTGACCTGCCCGATCGCGGTTCTTGCTGCTCGCAGTACGCCCTTTACGCAGGCGATGTCCAGCACGTTCAACAGGCACTGCGCAAGGTCATCAACGACGCAGCCCTCACGATGCGAGTCGCTTCCCTCGTGGACCGCACGCGCCGCGCCGCTCGCTGACCGACCTTCGCAACTTTCCCCTCGACTCGCGCAGGCCGGACATCACGCTCGGCCCAGAGCTCCCTCCCCTTGCTCCCGAAGAGGGAGCCGTCGCCCGCGCGCCCTTCGCAGCGAGGGAGACGGGCATCGACATGCAGCTCAACCCGCGCGCCGTCGTCGAAATGCAGCTCGACTGGGAACTCGGCCTCGACTGGGAGCTCCCCGGGGCTGCTCCTCCGGCTGCGCCTGCAGGGGCGCCCTTCGAGGAGGAGATGTTCGTCAGCCCCGTGCAGAGCATCGTCGGTGCGCCTTCCTGTCTCTCTCGTCGACTCGGCCTTGCCAGGGCTGACCCGCTGCCCTCCTCTCTCGCCTGTCACCCTGACCGCTTTCAGGGTCGCCCGCTCCGGCTGGTCGTGCGCCCGCCGGCGCGTACCAGGCGCGCGAGGCCGACATCACGCTGCACGAGCCCCAGCTGCACGAGTACCTCGCAGAGGGTTACGGCGGCCCCGAGGCCTTCGAGCCCGAGCAGCTCGGCGGCCCAGCCTTTGGCGAGGGCGAGGAGGTGGGCTGCCGCCCGCGGCGCGGTGTGTGCCTGTCCGAGCGCCCGCCGCTGACTCGCGTCCGTCGGCACGCAGGGCCTGCTCGAAGGCATCTCTCCCGAGCTCGATCGCGCCATCCGCGCCGGTGCAACCGCCAGGGTGAGCTCGCCCGCAGCGCCTCGCCCGTACGGCGTCTCGTCGTCTGCAGTCGGAGCTGGCGCCGACCTCGGCGGCTTTGATGAGCAGTGCGTCTCGTCTCGTCTCGTCTCTCTCGGTCGCCGCGCTTTCGGAAGCTGCGTAGCACGCACTGAGCTCGTCCGACACGCAGCTTCATCATGCCCGAGTTCGGCGGCGAGGGGTACCTGCCCGAGGGCGAGGAGACGTTCGCCGAGCGGGTCAGGCGCGAACACGAGGAGGGCAGGGCGAGGCTCGAGGGAGTGCCGAGGGTGCGTTCCCGATGCTTCTGCCCTAGACGTCCGCGGCAGCTCGCTGACGTGTTCCACCTTGCGCAGCGCTCGCCCACGCCGCTGGCCGAGGCTGACATCTCGCGTGAGCTCCTCGAGACGGAGGGCACACCCTCGTCGACGACGCGCAAGCGCGTGTCGGAGGCCATCGACCTGGCGCAGGCCAAGGCCAAGGAGGCGGCTCCCAAAGCAAAGAAAGCCAAAGTGCGCTGCCGACTCTAGCCTCTTCTCTGCGTCCAGCGCGAGGGCTAAACTGTTCCGTCCCTTTGCTCGGCAGCTCGTCCCCGTCGATCGCAGCACCGAGCTCGACGACAGCCTCTTCAAGGCCATGCGCGCGAGTTACGCCGACCGCATGCAGGCCGAGCGCGACGCTGCCGAGCGCAAGAAGCTTGACGCCGAGGCGCACCAGCGCGCCATGGACCTCGTCTTTGGTCCGCCGGCGTTCCTCGATGCGCCGGAGCTGGCGGGCTTCTGGAAGGCCGACGTCGCGGGACAGATGCCCACCTTTGAGGGCGGCAAGGCCGCGGGTGCGTCAGCGCCTTCCTTCGCCTCGCGTCCGTGTTGACCTTCCTGATCGCGCCGACGTCTCCCCTCTTCCGCTACACTCGCCTCGCGCACTTAGACGAGAAGAAGCGCCGCGCGTCGGGACTCCCTCCAACGCAGCGCCCGAGGCGCCCTACCGAGGTCGGGCGCGGCGCGGCGGGCGAGCGCCTCAGCGCTGTGCCCGAGGCGGGACCGCACGAGTTTGCCGAGGACGTCTTCCTGCAGCCGGAGTACGGTCCGTCGCGACTCCTTTGCGTCGTGCCTGCGTGCGAGGGTGACCGACTGACATGGCGAGCGCGGGCAGGGGCTGATCTCGGCGGATTTGAGCACTTTCACTTTGACGAGGTGCGCTCTCGCTCACTTCAGACTCGCTTGGGTTCTCTCCATGAACACTTGCGCGTGTACTGACCGAGTGTTTGAGCGCAGGAGGTCGAGCAGGGCCGTGCGGCCAGCGCCGCCGCGCTCACGCCCGGCCGCCGCCCCTCGATCCTGCCGTGGGCGGCCGAGGTGCCCACGAGCGACGTCGGCGGTGCGCTCTCCCGTAGCTTCTGACCCACGAACCAAGCTCAGCTCGAGGCCCGCAGGTCCCGCCCGCATGGCCGGCCCCTCGAGCGTCGCTGGCAGTCGCGTCTCGATGGAGGCGCCCGTGCCCGGCGGGTGCGTCTCGCCTCTTGCACGGATGACTCATCACTCTGACACTGCCTACCGTCAGCCCCGTCCGCCGCAGTCACACGCCTTCGCTGCTCGCGTCGCCCGCGCGAGCCGAGTCGATCGAAGGCCTGCTCGCCGAGAAGGGAGGCGAGCTCGTCGGCTTCGAGGGTGCGTCTGCCTACACTCGACCTCGTTCTGGATGAGCCTGAACGAGTCGCAACCTCCCCAGAGCGTCCATTTGCCCGATCGCCCTCGCCGCAGCCCTCGCCCGGCGGCGCACCCGCGCTCGAGCCCGGCCTGCGCGAGACCGAGTCGCTCAAGTTCCTCGCGTACGCGCGCCGCCAGCAACGCTTCGGGGAGCAGCTCGTCTTCAGCGACATTGTGCCGCGCCGCGAGACCAACCCATCGACGGCGGCGCAGGCGCTGTACCACCTGCTGTGCCTCGCGACAAAGGGGCTCGTCAAGGTTGCGCAGGAGGACGCGTACGGCGAGGTGCGTGGCTCTCCCTCTTGTGGAGTGACTGCTCGCCGGAACCAGCATCCGGGCGCTGACTCGCGCGACCGTGGCGCGCAGATCGTCGTCGAGATGCGCTGAGGCCCCACGCCCTTCTCGCCTCTGTCTCTCACTCGCCGCGTGTTCTGCCCGTTCCCTCCGTCTCTCAGTCCCTCAGTCAGTCTGTTAGTCAGTCCACACTTTGTCCCGCTTGCTGTCGATGTGTCACGAACTTGCAACGAACCCCCTCTCTCAGTGAGCACGCAGCAGCAGACGGTAGAGGAGCGAGGTAGGTGCTCGACAGCGAGCGAGGAACTGCTAGTTGCTTTTTCACGACGGATTAGAGTGTACAGAACGAGAGGTGGAGAAAGCTAGAGACGAGCGAGGGAAGGAGGAGGGGTGCAAGCGCTAGGCCCGGGAGAGACTCGAGGAGGGGGAGAAGCTAGACCGAGGGGGGACCGCCGTAGAGCACTGTACAGTTCATGAACCATCCGACACGCCTCTCACACACCCTAGTACCACCTGCCCTGCTCAGCCCCCGGCGGCGCGCCGTAGAACTGCGCCTGGGCCTGAGCCTGAGCCTGCGCGAGCGCCGCCGCGTGCGGATCGTACACCTGCTGGAACGGGTGCTGCAGCTGCTGGTGCGGGTGGTGAGGGGGCATCTGGTACGGCGCTGGCGGGGCGGCGTAGAAGTGCTGCTGCTGCTGCTGCTGGTGGTGGGCGGCGAGGGGGTGCTGCTGCGGCTGCTGAGGAGGAGGCGGCGGCGGGGCAAAGTGGGCGTACGGGTCCGGGCCGGGCGCGCTACCCGGCGCGAGCGCGTGGCGGTACACGGCGGGCGAGGCGCCGTCGAACGAGCCGTGCGACGAGTGCGTGAAGGTGTTGAACATGGGTGCCGAGGAAGGCGGGGCGTTGACTGGGGGCTGCTGCTGCTGAGAAGGGAGAGCGCCGTAGAACGGCGAGGGGGCGAGGCCAGGGTGCACAGGCGGCTGCTGCACGACCGGCGAGCCGGGAAGGAACGCCGTCCGCGTCGAGACGGGCGAGCTCGACCCCGCCACCGCGCCGACCGAGCTCGCGCCCGCGTCAGAGTACTGCGCCCACTGTCCCTGGTGCATGAGACCGTGCTGCTCGTGGTGGTGCTGTCGCTCCTCGGCCTCGCGCACCAGCTGTGAGATGCGCGCCTGCTGGGCCGCCTCGAACGCGTCCGGCGCGGCGGGGACGACGGCCGTGCGAAGCGGGGCGGGGCTCTGCCCGTCGCGCGAGGGGGCCTTGATCTCGACGCGCTTGTTGGGCCGCGGGGGGAGGAAGTAGGCTGACGTCGGGGTGTGCGTCGCGCCGAAGGGGGGAGGGGGCGTCGACGTCGCGCTCGGAGAAGAGGCCATGGCCGCCACCTGGTCGGGGAAGAAGGCGTGCGGCGGAGGGGAGAAGTACGCCGGAGACGAGTGCCGAGGGATGTAGGGCGCCTGAACCGCCGCCGACGCTGCCTGCTGCAGGTGAGGCGGGACGTGGTAGAAGGACGATCCGGCGGGGACCTGCTGCGGGAACGGCGGGAGGGACGCCTCATGCTGCACCTGCTGCTGCTCGAAGGGAGAGAACGCGGTGGGTGCAGACGCCGAGTGCGCTTCGGAGCCGACCTCGCCGACAAGGTGCGCGGGGTCGGCAGTGTAGAGGACGCTCGCACCCTGCGGCTCCTTGCGCGCCTCAACAGGCGGCGGCGCAACTGTCGCAACCTGCTGCTGCTGCTGCTGCTGCTGCTGCTGCTGCTGCTGCTGAGTCACCGGCGGCGCGTTCTCCTTCTCGGCGGACCTGTTCTGTTCGGCCGCGCGGGCAACGGCCGCCGCGCCCTTGACCGCAAACGAGCGCTGCGCCGGCGCTTCAGGCAGCTTGACCCCAACGACGTCCTTCTTGTTCTGCTGCGTGCCCTTGGCCGCGTCGTTCTCGTCACGGAAGAGCTCGTCGTCCGGCGCGGCAGTCGTCGCTTCGGGCGCGACGGGCTCCTGCGCAGCGGCGGCGGGGGCACCGGCGGGCTTTGGCTTGGGCTGCGCGCCGGGGTGGAAGCGGTGCGAAGGGTGGAACGGCAGGTGTGCGAAGCGCGGGTTGATCCCGCTCTGCAGCATCGCCGCGCTGCCACCGCGCCCTGCGAGTGCCCCGCCGCGCCCGCCGCGCACCGCACCGCCGCGCCCGCCACGAACCGACGCAGAGTGCGCGCCACGCTCCGTCTCGAGCTCGTCAAAGCCGCCGTGGCCCCACTCGCCAGGGGTGGACGCCGACTTGCTCGGCGCGGTCGCGGACGCGTTGTCCTGCGCTGCGCCGGTCCAGCGACCCGAACCCGCGGCGAGCCCACCGCGACCGCGCCCACGACCACGCGGCGCGGCAGTCGGGTGGGGGATGGGCCTGCCCTGGGCGTCGCGCGGGAGGAAGGCGGGCTGGCGCGTCGCGGTGGGGACGACGGGCGCTGCGGAGGAGGTCGAGGCGGCCGGGCCCGGAGCCGGGGCGGGAGAAGACGGTGACGAGGGAGAGGAGCTGACGAGGCCGAGGGCGAGGCCGGTGCGCGACGGGCGGGAGGGGACGACAGGGCGGGTCAGCTTGGCGGGGCGCGACGAGGCGGGTGCAGGCGCAGGTGCGAGCGCAGGTGCGGGGGCGGAGGCGACAGGAGCAGGCGAGGACGTCGACGCCGCAGCGGGCGCAACGTCATCCGCCAGCGCCGCCGCACCCTCCTTGGCCGCCCGGTCAGCCGCCTTCCTCTCCTTCCTCTTCTCCTTGAGCCGCTCCTTCTTGGCCGCGCGCTTGGCCTCCTCGCGCTCTGCGCGCTCCTTCTCCTGCTTGTCCCACTCGGCCGGGTCCCGCGCCTTGAGCGCCGCGCTCTTGGCCTCGCGGCGCTGCAGCGCGAGCTGCTTCTTGCTCAGCGGCTTGCCCGCGCCCGCGCCCGCGCCCCGTGCCGGCGCCGTGGTCGACGAGAGCGGGACGGCGGGGAGAGCCTGCACGGCGTCGAGCGACAGATCGGCAAAGTCAAGAGTCGGGAGCGCGATGCTGTCGCCCTCCTCCGCTGCGTCGACCGCGTCGCTCCAGCTCGGGGGCACGTCCGGACCGGCGAGGACGGCCTTGCGCGGCTTGGCCTTTGCGCCGCCGGTACCGCGCGTGGTGGCGGCGGCGAGTTGCTCGGTCGAGGCGCTCGCGGGCGTGCGCGGCTCGGTGGCGCCCTCGTGCTCGTCTTCGTCGTCGGCCCCCTCCGAGTCGTCGTCGTCCGAGTCGTCGTCTTGCGGCGAGGGGACAAAGTCAGAGTCGCTGTCGGAGCCGTCGGCGCGGGCACCACCAGCAGCAGGGGGAGGCGGCCGCGCGGCGGCGAGCTCGCTCTCGTCCTCGTCGTCGGGGCGCGCGCCACGCCTGCGCAGAGGCTTGCGTTTGCGCGTGCCCTGTGCGTGCTGCTTGGGCTTGGTTGGGGCGGTGCGGGCGGATGACGAGGTCGAGGTGGAAGGTGGTGGAGGCGCGTTGGTCTGCGAGGCGGGGGTGGCGCTGGCGGGTTGCGTGGGGGCCACAGTCGGGACAGACATGGCCAAAACTGCGGATGAGGCGGTCAAACGCGTCAGCGTGGCCTGTGGGAGTGAGATCGGGCGAGCGAAAGGCGAGGGAGGAGATGGGGGGACATGGTAGCACCAACGCACGCGACAGGTGGTTGCGTTGCTAGGTTTGCGAGAGGTATCTGGTACAGACAGTCGGCAAGCAGGTACACACTAGGGGCGGATGGTCGAGGGCGGAGGGCGACGAGTGGCGGCCGCGAGAGAGACGCGTCGACGTCGGATCCGCGACGGACAGTGTCTCGAGCCGCTTCCCTCGTCGTGCGAACAGCCCAGCTTGCAGATGTCCTCGCAAGATCCCCTCGAGGCACAAACGGCCACGCAGCAAAGGAGAACGCGCCGAGGTCAGGAGGCGACGTTTTTGCTCAGGATCTTGTACGCAACGTCCTCGACCCCAAACCGGCCTGGGTCTATCTCGTCTTCCCCGTACCTGTCGAGACAGAGTGCGCGAGTGAGCGGCGAGCGGAAGAGCGAGAGACGAGGCGAGGGAGAGAGGTTGAAAGAGGGCCTGAACACGCACCCGATCTTCTCGTAAAAGGTGAGAGCCTGCTGGTTGGCTGTGCATGCAGCCGTCGGAAAGGTCAGCTTTATGACCCGCAAGTCGAGGAGCGCGCGCAAGCAATGAGCCCCGCCCGACGGCGACGCACCCTTGAACACAGTCAGCATCGCCTTGTCCATCTTTGAGGCTCGGGCGAGCCGCTCGAGCGCGTCCATGAGCACCCTGCCTGCTCCGCTGCCCTGGTGTGCAGCCTCCACCTGGAGTTCGTAGCTGCGAGGCGAGAGCCGAGTCAGGGCGCAGCGCGGGCGTCGGAGGAGGGACCTGCACGATCCGCCGCTTCACGACTGACGCACCAGTACGCCACGTCGCACAGCTCGTCATCGTCCTCCGACGCCGTCTCTTCCATGTCGAAGCGAAAGATGCAGTAGCCGAGCGGGGTTGGGCGGGATGCCCCGCCGGCAGCTGGTGCAGGCGGCGGAGAGGGCCAGAGAACGAGGAAGCGCGAGTCGGGGTGGAAGATCTCTGCGCGCTTCTCTTCCGCGTCGTAGCCATCTTGCTGTGCTTCATACCTGCGAGAGGGAAGAGAGAGTGTCAGCGCAGACTCGAGCGAGGAGAGGAGGAGAGACGCACAAAGACCGCATGTTGCGCTCAAAGACGGTCCAGACCCAATCTCTGGTCGTCGGGGGCAAGGTCTTGAGCGTGTGGACCTCGAGACACGCGCTGCAGACGAACGAGCGAGGGTGAGTGCTTCATCGCGTCGTCCGAGAACTGTCGGGGGATGAACGCACGTTTGCGAGCGCCACGGCACCTCGACGTGCTTGGCCTTTGACTTGGCTGCATCGTAGCTGTCTCTGGACTTGTCAAGGAGAGTGTCTGGTGTCGCCTGCGATCGGGGTGAACGGGGTTGGTCAGTCGAGATGCACTGATGTGGGGAGAAGGAGGAGAGAGAAAGAGGGACCTGGCTTGCGAGTTTGACGGCGAGGTGAGGACGTCGAGGCATGGCTGAGAAGCAGTCCCGCGCAGCGCTAGAAAGCAGCAGAGCCCTGTGACAAGAGCGAGGCCCGAGGCGCTTGCTTTGAGGGACGCGAACCGACGCGCCGCATCCGTCTCCCCTCTACTCCACATCACACGCTCCAGCGGGCATGGCACGCGCCCGGCAGGATACCGACTGGCGCATCGAAGGCGTCGTCGACGCGCACCAACTCGCGCAGCACGTCGCACACTCGAACGCGCCCGCCGTCCTCGGCCTCATGTCGACCCTCGAACTCGCTCGCACTTGGAGCACCGCCCTCGCAGAACACCTCGTGCAGCGTGCAGCAGACCTCGGCATCCCCGCGAGCGACGTGCGCTTCCTCGAGAAGCTCGTCGGACTCGACAGCAAGCGCGAGGGCGCGGTCCGCTTCTCCGTTGTCGACCTCGTCTGGCGCAGGCGCGTGCGTCCTCTGTTCCTGCATCTTCAATGATGCACTCGTCGAGCTCATCGTCACGTCACCCGCCCGCAGATCATCGAGCCCCTGCTGCGCGCCGGCAACATCGACGAGGCGCGCCACTCTCTCCGGACCTGCTTCACCTCGCCCACCTCGTTCCTCCTCCAGGTCTTCGCCCAAGAGCCCGCCACAGCGCGCGAACACCTCGACACGTTCGGGCGCGCGTACGAGGCGTACCTCGAGCAGTGCGAGAAGGCACGCGAGGCGCAGCTGCGCGACGCGATCCTCGACAGGCCCTTCACTGGGCTCAAGGACGATGGCCGCTTTGACGAGGACGCGCATGGGCTCATGACGCTCAGGTGGGCCAAAAACGTCATCAGGCTCGTCCGCAGGGTCAAGGACATCCGCACAAAGGTGCGCAGCTCTCGAGACGTTGTTCTCCTCTCTCGCGGCCTCGTGCAGACTCTTTTCCCCGCTCGCAGTACACTCATCACGACTTTGAAGCGTCCGTCTCCTCCTCGTCGACCGAAAGCTCCCCGAAGCGGCACCCGCCGCATGCTTTCACTGGCGCGCCGGCCGCCACCGTTCCAACGGCCGGTCGCAGCCACGACAACTCGCAGGACTCGCTCCCGACGCCTGACCCCAGCTCGGATGGCGGGCGCGCTCCCTCGCCGCCCGTGCAGTCAAGAGGCGGAGCGGCTGCTGCTGCGGATGGCGCCGGCGAGGAGAAGGAGGACGCGCCCGAGGGAGACGCGGTCATGCAGGACGCGACGGTCCAGAGGCACGAGGAGCGTGCTGGGCCGAAAGAGGGTGCCGTGGCGCACGACGCGACGAAAGCTGGGGAAGACGTGGAGATGCAGGCCGTCGAGCAGAAGGAGGTGATCGGGGTGCGTCGCCGCTCTCCTTCCTTGCGTCTCGGGCCTTGCTCACACACTCTACCTTGCCAGGTCGATGTCTTCGGTCCCGTCTCACTGCCGCCCCCCGCTCCGACCATTGCCATCGAGTCTCCCGTGCCGCAGCAGAAGAAGCGCCAGCTCCGCGACAGCAGCGTCCAGACGTCGCCGCCCGCTGAACCTGCCCCGGCTCCGCGCCGCTCGGCCCGCCTGTCCCCCTCGCCTCAGCCGGTCTCCGCGTCGCAGCGCCGCTCTCCGCGCGCGCGCACCCGCTCGCCTGCGCCCGGCGCCGCAGCGCACCTCGCCGTTCCGCCACGTGCCACTGCCGCGAACACAGACGAACCCGCGTCGTCTCAGCCGCCGCTCGTGCCCTCGGGGGCGTCGAGGACGTCCACCATCGCGAGCCTGATCGAGCAGGCGGCGAGGCAGAACCAGGCGAGGCTCAAGCGCGACAGGCGCGCGACGACGGGCGGACCTGGTGCAGGCGCAGGCGCACGGGAGTGGCCTGTACGTGCGGACGCGCAGACGCGGGACGTCGAGGGAGTGAGTGCGCAGGAAGGGGAGGCGGGAACGAGGGAGAAGAAGCGCCCGAGGGTGTCTGCCCCATCGGCGAGTCAGGCGCACGCGACGGGCCTGGGCGCAACGAGCGGCGGGCCACCCTCGTCCGCGCCGAGGGCGCTCGCACCGACGACGAGCGGCGTGCTGATGCCGCCTCCTGCGCTCGGTGCTCGCTCTGTGGGGAGTTCAGGGCGGGCGACCGACTCGTCGGGCAGCGCCGAGGTGGCGTCGTCCGGGCCGACTACGTCGCTTGCGGCGCTCGTAGAGAGCAGCGGCGCGCCCGCATCAGGTGCCGCTCCCTCTGCATTCACGACCAAAGAGACGACCTCGTTGCTCCCTCCCCCTCCCGCGCTCGCGCCCGGCTCGTCCCAGCCGCAGTCGCAGCCCCTCTCCTCCCGACCCGCGTCCTCCTCCCAGTCCTCGACCCAGTCGCAGCCCGCACCGGCCCAGGTCCAGTCCCCGCGCAGCACAGGCACGATCCCGCCCCTGCCGGGCTTCACGGCCTCTACCGAGCGGTCGTCTCCGGGGCTCCTGACGGGTGAGCAGCTCGACGAGCCGGAGCCCGCGCAGGCGCAGGCGCTTGAGGTGGACAGCGGCGAGAGCTTGCGCGAGACGCCCGCGGGGATGCAAGTGGCCGCGACCACCGCGTCGGGCGCCGCGCCCGCCGGGGACGGATTGGCGGTCCCCGGCTCACAGGAGTCGACGCAGGACTCTGCAGCCGGTGCCGCAGGCGGGCTCGGCCGCGCGTCCGCGCCGCGCGTGCTCGTCCCGGACTCGCAGGGCAGCACGGCCGCGGCTGGCGTCCCTGCTGCTGCGATCGCGTCCGAGGGTGCGACCAGCCAGGGCCACGACGCGAGCCACGCCTCGTCCGGGTCCGGGTCCGGGTCAGGCTCTGGCTCTGGCTCGTCCGTCTCCGCGGGGACGGCGCAGCGCCTCGTCGCGGCCGTCGAGGCGCACGAGGCGGATGAAGCCGCGCGGGAGGAGCGCGAGCGCGTCGAGAAGGAGCAGGAGCAGGAGAAGGAGCGCGAGGCGCGCGAGAGGGAGGAGGAGAGGGAGCGCGAGTGGATGAGTCAGGCGAGTCAGGGGATCCTGGACGGGGATGATGACGACGACGAGGAGGAGCAGGGAGAGGGGGAGAGCATCGAGGACTACGGCGACGCGTTCGCCGCCGCGATGCGGTCGTCGTCGCAGGTCGCCGCGGCCACCTCTGCGGATGGCGTCGACGCCCCCTCGTCGCAAGCGCTCCCCCTCGGCGGCAGCCTCGACTCGCAGCAGCCCTTCACGCAGGCCGCGCCCGTCGCCGCCCAGACGCGGGACCGAGACCCTCAAGGGCGGAGAGGCCGGAGCCTGAGCCTGAGCGAGGTCGGCAGCGACGGCGAGGCGGGCGACGCCGACGAGCGGTCGGGCGCCGGGCACGGGGTCAGCAAAGGCTCGTCGGAGGAGGGCGGGGGCACGGCCGACGAGGAGGACATGAGGGCCATTGAGCAGTTTGTGCGGAGGGAGGCGTTTGAGTAGCAGGTAGTTCGACCGCGCACGAGGGACTTGCCGCCGCATGCGCGTTCGCTTTCTCTCTCTCTGTTCAGAAGCAGGTCACACGGCAGTGCTCGAGATCAACGGTGGACATTCCTGCGCGCGTCGAACGCTCTAGGGAGATCCGCGACTCCTCGCACGCTACGCTACGCCTCCTTGGCGAGCCGGACAAACTCGCGCACCTTGGCCAAGTCCTTCTCCCCCCGCGTCTCGACCCCGCCACTGACGTCGACCGCAAACGGCCTCACGGTGCGGACCCCCTCCTGGACGTTGCTCGCGTCGAGTCCGCCCGCGAGGACGACGGGGAGCGCAGGCTGGTCGGCGCCGAGCGAGGCGACGAGCCTCTGCGCGACGGACCAGTCGAACGTGCGCCCTGCGCCGCCGCTCAGGGCGCCGGGGAGGCGCGACACGGCCGTGTCGAGGAGGGGGAGGGCGTGCAGGCCCGGCCGGGCAGCCTCGACGAGCTCGCGCTGCTGCTCGGGGGACTCGTCCTCCCCTCCCGCGCCGGCGCCCTGTCCCGGCGCGACGTGGAACGCGCGGATGACCGGGACGGGGATGAGCCGCGCCCAGTGGGTCGGCTCGGAGCCGTGCAGCTGGACGAGGTCGAGTCCGAGCGAGTCGACCGCGTGGAGGACGGTCGAGAGCGGGGCGTTCTGGAAGACGCCGACGAAGAGGGGCTTGCGCGGGTGGGCCGCCAGGCGGGAGGACTGGAGCGAGAACCACGTCGAGGTGTCGAGCTGGGGAGGGGTGGACGGAGAGGAGGAGGGGGAAGGCGTGCGGGCCCGGACGGCAGAGATGATCGAGCGGGCGACGTCGAGCGGGACGTTGCGCTTGGACCCCGGGACGAGGATCAGTCCGAGGAGGTCGGCCCCCGCGTCCGCAGCGGCGAGCGCCGCCTCGGGCGTCTTGAGGCCGCAGATCTTGACGAGCGGAGGGGACGAGGGCGCCCTCTCCGCCGAGGAGGGCCCCGACGAGGTCGATGACGATGGCCCGCCCGTGACGGCGCTGACGACGGCCTCGGCGGCAGACTGGACCGCCGCCGCTGGGCCGTTGACGAGCCGGGACGCGGCGGGAGCTGCGACGCCGAGGAGCTCGCGCACGAAGGCGCCCTTGTCCTGGGCGCGCATGAGGCTCTCGCCGACGAGGACGGCGCGGACCCCCTGCGCGCGGTACCGCTCGACGTCGCCGCGGCCCGTGATGCCGCTGAGCGCGATGAGGATGATGTCGTCTGCGCGCTCGGGCGGGTACTTGTCGCGGATGACGTCGGCGATGCGGGTGGTCGTCTGCATGTCGACGTTGAAGTCGTGCAGGTTGCGGTTGTTGACGCCGATGACCCTTGCGCCGACGGCGAGGGCCCGCTCGAGCTCGTCGGCATTGTTGACCTCGACAAGGGGCTCCATCCCCCTCCGGACGGCGTGCGCGTACAGCGACGCGAGCTGCGCATCGGAGAGCATGGCGACGATGAGGAGGACCGTGTCGGCGCCGTAGACGCGCGCCTCGTCGATCTGGTACGGGTCGAGGATGAAGTCCTTGCGGAGGATGGCGGGCCGGTTCGGGAGCGCGTCGACGACGGCGCGGACGGCGCGCATGTCGTCGAGCGAGCCCTTGAACCACTTGGGCTCGGTCAGGACAGAGATGACGGACGCGCCGGCGAGGGCGTACGACAGGGCGATGGCGGGCGCAGACGGCGACGACGCGTCGACAATGTCGCCCTTGGACGGGGACGCGCGCTTGACCTCGGCGAGGAGCGCCATGTGGGGCTCGGTCGCGGCGGCGGCGGCGGCGGCAGAGGTCGACGTCGCCGAGGGTTGGAGGCGCTGGTGGAACGAGATGAGGGGAGGGGGCACGTGCAGGGCGATGAGCGACTCGAGGTCGTCGGGCTTGTAGCCCGGGGTCGCCTTGGACTTTGCCACGTCGAGGATGCGCTGCTGCTCAATCTTCTGCAGGATGGTCGGGACCGCGCCAGCGTCACCTGCGGCGACGGGCTTGACGGCCGAGAAGGACGAGACGGGCTCGAGTGCGCCGTCGAGGTCGGCCCACTTGCCGCCCTTCCACGAGAGGAAGTTGGCAAACATGAGCTTGCCCTCCTCGGACAGGATCGACTCGGGGTGGTACTGGACCGACTCGATGGCAAACTCTTTGTGGCGCAGGCCCATGATGATGCCGCCCTCTGTGCGGCTCGTCACCTCGAGTTCGGCGGGGAGCGAGTTGATGCGCGCGGCGAGCGAGTGGTACCGCGTGCCGGCGATGCCCTGGGCGAGGCCCTTGAAGAGGCCCTTGCCGTCGTGCAGGATCGAGCTCGTCTTGCCGTGGACGTACTCGCCCGCCTGGTCGACGACGCCGCCGTACTTGACCGTGATGCACTGGAGGCCCATGCAGACGCCGAGGATGGGGATCTTGCCCTCGTAGGCCTCGATGGCCGGGACCGAGATGCCAGAGTCCTTGAGCGGGTGGCCGGGTCCCGGCGAGATGATGAGGTGCGTCATGTCGGGGTGCTGGGCCTGGAGTTCCTCGACGGTGAGGGCCTCTGAGCGGATGACGGTCATGTTGGCGCCCATGAGGCACAGGTACTGATACTAAAGGGGGGACATTCGGAGGTTAGCGGCGAGGAGCGAGGGGGGGTGCGTTTGCAGGTGGCGCGGGCGCACCAGGTTCCAGGTGAAGCTGCGCGCGTGAGGATGGGGGGAGGGCGTCAGTAAGGGTTGCACGGGGTTGACTGGGTCGCCGTGGGTGCGAGGGTAGGCAAGCCGCACCTGTCATCTACGGGGAGGATGAGGAGTGTCAGCGCGAGGGCGCGAGAGGCGCCGGGTCGGAGAGAGAGAGGGAGGAAAGGGCGCGCACAGTTGTCAATCATGACGACGTGGTTGTTGGGGTCAATCCTTGGGAGGTTGCCCTGGGCCGAGTGGGCGGCTGCGGCCGACGAGGTCGACGACGAGGGCCCGCCGTCGGTCATGCCGATGGGGACCGAGCCGGCGTGTTGGAGCGAGGCCGTCATGGTTGCGAGGTCTCGCTGGACTGGTGCGGGTGAGACGAGCCGAGTCGATGAGGGCGAGACGAGAGACGCGGGCGCGGAACGAGGCGAGCGGCGACGAAGAGGGCCTGGCTTGACTCTGGACCCAGACTCGACTCGCACGCAGTTGGGCACGATTCGGCTGTGCAGATCTGACTAGACCACCTACACCCACCGCGAACCACCCATCTCTTGCCTTGAGCGCGCGCGACCCCGACTCGCTGGGCACCACCACCCGCCGCGCCCTGTCCCTCCCGGACTCCGCCCAACCATGGCCGACCCTCCACAGGGGCCACACGTCTCGATAGCTGCTGGCGTCAGTCTCTCCTCTCACCTCGCACAGAGACCCCGCCGTCCCGTCCTCGACGCGTCCGAGTCCACCGCTCCCCCCGAGACGCGTGCTGCGAGGCGGTGCAATGTGGCGCTTCCACCACGACAGACACGCGCAGTGCAACGCCCAACTCGCACGGACCAGCACTGACCACACCCCATGCGACGCGCGACGCAGGTCGTCATCGGCCTCGTCGCCAGCTTTGTCCAGTCGCTCGGTGCGGCTCCTCTCTGTCTCCCGGCCTGCGCCAGCTCGCACTGACTGTTCCTCGAGCGACGACTGCCACAGGGCTCACTGTCCAGCGCCTGAGCCACATCTCGAACGAGCGACAACCCCCCGAGAAGCGCAGACCCGACTGGCGACGCCCCGTCTGGCTCGGAGGCTTTGCCATCTTCATCCTATCAAACGTCTTTGGTCCGCTCCCTCTTGGTCTCTCGAGCACCCCCACCACACCACACTGACGACACGAGCTCCCCCTTGACAACAGGCACCCTCTTCCAGATCGGTGCCCTCCCCATTGTCGTCCTCGGACCCCTAGGCGCCGTCTCGCTCCTGTGGAACGCCCTCTTCGCGCGCCTCATCCTCGGCGACAGCTTCACCGTGCAGCTCGGTGTCGGGTCCGTCCTGATCGCCGGTGGCGCGACCCTCGTCGGCATCTTTGGCGGTGCGTCCCCTCCTCCCCATCGTCGTCTCCCTCGCCTCCCCAGTACCCTGACACCTCTCCGCCCCCCCCCCCTCCTTCCCTTCCCTGCCCTCCCGTCCTACCGCGCCACAGTCGTCCCCGAGCAGACCCACACCCTCCCCGAGCTCATAGCGCTGTACCGCCGCCCCGCCTTCGTCACCTGGGTCCTCTCTCTCGCCCTCTGTCTCGCCCTCGTCCTCCTGTGCGCGCACCTCGCCGAGTGGCGCCTCGCGCGGAGCGTCGCTGCGGTGCTCGAGCCGGGCGAGGGACAGGGCGTGCGGGGCAAGGGCACGAGGAAGAGGAGGTGGAGCTTGCCGGTGCACCACGGCCATCACCGGCCGCCGCGCTCTACCCCCGCATCACTGGGGCCCGCTCCCCCGGCGCGCGCAAGCACAGACGAGCGCGAACCGCTCCTCGCGGATCTGAGCTCGGACGACGACGGGGAGACGGGCCCGGCCCCGGACGCGACGGTGCTGCGCATGGGCGCTGATGAGCCCCGCGCGCGGCGCGAGCGGGGCGCGGGGAGGGGGACGGAGAGGAGGGGCGAGAGCGTCGAGGCTGTGCTCGCAAGGGCGGAGAGGTGCGTCTTGCGCTCTCCTCCGCTGTCGCCCTGTCTGTCCCCGCGTGCACCCACCCACTGACACCCGAGGGCCCTCGCTCAGCACCCGCGTGTGGATCGCAGTCGGGTACGGCGCGACGTCCGGGACGCTCAGTGGCGTGTGCCTCCTGATCACCAAGACGGGCATCGACCTGCTCATTTCGACGGTGCGGTCGCGCGAGAACCAGTTTGGCCACGTCGAGGCGTGGGTCATCCTCGCCACGCTGCTCGTGTGCGAGTTGTTCCAGGTGCGTGTCTCTCTCTCGTCTGTTCCGCGTGGGCGTGGTCGCGCTCAGTTGAGTCCCGTGGCTCGCGTGCTGACCCGCGCGCAACAATCACCTCCCAACCGCTCCAGCTCGCCTACCTCAACCGCGCCCTGCGCCTCGTCGGCCCAACCCTCGTCTGCCCGCTCTCCTTCTGCTTCTACAACTGCGCCTCGATCGCGTCCGGCCTCATCTACTACCGCGAGATCGACGCCCTCTCGCCCCTCCAGGCGTGGATGCTCGCGCTCGGGACCGCGGTCCTCCTCGGTGGCGTGTGGGTCGTCAGTGTCAAGCCGTGCGCCAAGAAGGGTGCCGACGAGGCGAGGGAAGCGGCCCTGTGGGCGGATGAGCCGCTCGAGATGGAGACGGAGGGGAACAGCTGCTCCTCGGACGACGAGCCCGGTGCGCCACCTCGGTCCCTTCCTCCCTCCCTGCCTGCATCCCACGCCTCGACTGACCTGTCCTCTCTGCGCTACAACCCAACAAAGTGACCTGGCGTCCCCGCGGCTTCTCGATCGGCCTCTCGCCCGCCTCTCCCGGCTTCGAGATCCGCCCCAAACCGCCTCACCGCGCCCATTCGTCCATGTCGCACCCCTCAGCCGCCTCGTCAGGCCCGAACCCGGGCGCGGGTGCGGGTGCGGGTGCGGTTGCGGCGTACCCGTCGCCGTACGCGCCCGTCATTGACCTCGGCGCCTCGACGGCGAGTCTGCCGGCCGAGGGGCGCGCGGCGCAGCGCCCTTCGAAGAGGAGGCACGGCCACGGGAGGAGCGAGAGCCTCAGTGGGGCTCTGTACGTCGGGCCCGAGCCGCTGACGGCCGAGGCGAGCGAGGCGGAGGAGGACGAGGAGGATGCGAAGGAGCAGAGTCGAAGGGGTGGCGGCCAAGGGTGGTGGACGAGGGTGAGGGAGCGGTTGCGCGGGACGACTTAGAGTGTTGTGTCTTGTCACAGTGTACTCTACAGTTTCCCTTGACTGCTGGCCAACTTCTCAGAGACACACAGCGGACCTTCATCGCTATCGGGCCCGTGGCCGCTCCGCCCGCGCTCTCCCCGGTCGACACTTCCCCTCACCCGCGATCATCACCTCTTTGCCTCGCCGAGCGACGCGATAGCTGCCTGTACAGCACTCGACATCCTTCGCAGCGAGCCCCGCGCCATGCAGCGGCGCCTCTCACCAGGCGACGGCGTCCTGCGCGCGTCGCTCGACCCGTCGTCGCGTGCGCACCTGTCGGACGTCCAGTTCTCGTACCCGCTCAAGGTCATCGTCCCCGCGCGGAGGTTCCTCCCGCGCCTGCAGTGCGTCTACGTGATCGGGTACGGAGGCGGTTTGGTCGCGGGCGACAGGGTCAGGCTCAAGGTCGAGGTCGACGAGGGCGTTACGCTCGTCATGCTCACTCAGGGTGCCTTTTTGCTGCTCACTGTCGCTGCCTTGAAGGGCTGCCCGCTCGGCGGGCGAGCTCGCATGGGCCACAGGCAGCGCCGGACCCCCACATCGCACCACGCTCACCTCCCCTTCCTTTACCTCGCAGGCTCGACAAAGGTCTTCAAAGTCCGCCCGGGTCGGTACCTCTCCGCGCCGACGCTCTCCGAGTCGAGCACGACCCAGCAGCTGTACCGCCTGACGGTCCAACCCCGCGCGACGCTCGTCGTCCTCCCCGCGCCCGTGACGTGCTTCTCGCGCGCGCGCTACACCCAGAGGCAGGTCGTCCGTCTCGCGGCAGACGGGTCGAGCAGCCTCGTCCTGCTCGATTGGTACACCTCGGGGCGCATGGACATGGGCGCGCGACAAGGAGAGGGCGCAGAGGGAGGAGGAGGCGAGGAGTGGGAGTTTGAGAGGTACAGGAGCGAGAACGAGGTGTGGATCGGGGACAAAAGGGTCGCCAAGGATGTGCTCCTCCTCGAAGACGAGGCAGCACCGCCGCCGACCACGTCGCCGGAAGAGCAGGACGTCCCGCCAGAGCGCCACACGACGACCTACCGCTCGCGCGTCGCCCCCTACTCCTGCTACGCGACCCTCTTCCTCTTTGGTCCCTCCTGCACCCGCATCCTCGCCTCGCTCGAAGCCCAGTTTGGCGCCCTCGTGCAGCACAAGCAGCGCGCGCCCTTCTCGCTCGTGTGGTCCTTTTCGCCCCTCGCGACGGGGACGGGGGGCGGGGGAGGGGGCATCGCGAGGTGTGCGGGAGACTCGACAGAGGCGGTGAGGGAATGGGTGACGCATGTGCTGGGTGAGGGAGGGATCGAGGAGCTCGTCTCGAGGGACTTGTGGAAGACGGCGTTCAACTAGACGCGGTGCGGCGTGCGTCTTCCCTTGCGCGCTCTCTCCTTTCTTGTCCACCCTTGCTGACTCTCCGGCAGACGCGCAGAGCATCGGCTCTCGGTAGACTCGCAGTGACGGTGTTGTTAGACCACTAGGATTCCCTTCGCGCCCATGACCGCTCGACTCGCACAAAACCCGGCTCGACCTACAGCTGCGTCCCTGCGCCGTCGCCGTACTCAACGCCGCGACGTCAGAAACTGGGCCTCGTACGCAGCAAGGGCGGCCGTCTTGAAGACGACCGTGACGCTGTGAGACGGCGTGCGGAACTCCTGCGCCGGGGCAGAGTAGACGCACGGGCCGTGTCAGTCCATCGCTCGACTCGCTTGACCCGTCTTTCCATCAATGTGCAGTGGAACTCACCCAGCGCGACCCGGCCAGCGGCACCCAGAACGCCTGGAGGTGTTCCTCCCTCGTGAGGTCCTGCACGCGCGGCAAGCGCTGCACGTGGATCTTGACATAGGCGTGGCCCATGCCGTCCTCCGAGACGAGCGTCTTCTGTACGCCGATCCGCATCGCGTCGTGGAAGTCCTTGAGCGCCAGACTGAAGTTGAGGTCCTGGGAGCGGCGGCGAGGTCGAGGTCAGAAGGGCGCGCGCTGGGGAGGAGGGAGGAGAGAGAGGAAGAAGCGCACCTTGAGCAGAGCGATGAGCTCCCTCTCGAGCGGGCTGTCCTCCGAGCCTTCATAGCGCTCCCTCTCGCGGTCACGACTCGCCACCGCCGGGCGCTCGTACGCGACCGCCCTCGGCGGCGCCCGCGCCGGCGGCATCGGCGGCTGGAAGCCCTCGTCGTCGTCGTCGTCGTCGACCCTCATGCGGCTCGACGTGCTCGAGACAGGGCGGCCGATCCCCGCGGCGGCACTGCTGACGTACGTGCGCTGGACGGGCGCGACGGGCGGAGGAGGGAGCTGCCCCTGCTGGTGCTGCTGCGACGAGGCTCGCCGTCCTTGCGCGGGGGCAAAGTACGGCGGCGCGTCGTCATCGACGCCAGAGGCCGAGAAGTCGTCCTCGTCGAACCCAGAGGGCGAGTACCTGGCCGCTGCGGGGGGCGGCTGGACAGCGAGCGCCTGAGACTGAGGGTGCTGCTGCGGGTCAGGCGACGCGCGGCGGACCTGCACGCCGCGCGACGGCGGGCGAGGCACCGCGAGGAAACTGGGCCCCTGGCCCAGCGCTTGAGCCTGCGCAGCAGCGATGCGCGCGCGCGGGTCCTCAGCCCGGCGAGACTGGGACGGCGGCCCGTCGTCCATGCTGAGGTCGGTCGCGACGCCCGTGGCGACGGCCGTGAATGCGTCGTCGTCGTCGCCGTCAACCTCGTGCGGAGCAGGCTCGTCGTCCATGTCGTCGCCGTAGTCGGCCCAGCTGCGCTCACGGCGCGGCGGCTCGTCGGCGTAGGCCGTGCTGCGCGCAAACGATACAGGGGCGTCGTACCGGCTCCTCCCGCGATCCGGCACAGGCGGAGGCGGCATGTCGTACCGAGCCTCGCTCAGTCTCTGCCTCTGCTGCTGCTGAGGCGGCGGCGGCCGCACGAGGGCAGGGACAAGAGCGGGAGGCGGCGGCGCTGGCTGGGCACTGCGCCGTCCGGTGGGAGGAGGGATCGGCGGCGGCGGCGAGAGAGCCATGCGCGAGCGAGAACGCGCAGGGAGGACCGCATCGGGGGCTTCGCTCCCATTGAACTCTTCAACCTCGTTCTCGCCAAACTGGACGCCGCGGTGTGGCTGGTGCTGTCGCGCGAGCGAGAGGTCGGTCGCGACTGCCTGTGGAGCGGTGGACAAACGGCAGGTCAGCGGTGGGAGGGACAGGAGACGGGCGCGAATAAACAGGAGAGCGCACCGTCTCGTCGTCGTCGTCGTCCTCCTGCGGCTCGTCGCGGTATCCCCTCCCGAGGTGGTGCGGTGGCTCCTCGTCGTAGTACCCGCGATTCTGCGGCTGACGGTCTGTCGAGCACAGCATCAGTGCTCGTCCCAGCGTGAGAGGAGAGGAACAAACGACGCACATCGGTTTGCGGCAGGCGGCGCGAGCCGTTGTGCGTAGCGAGACATTGCCGTGTCGAGCCGCCGAGTCAAAGGCGGTCAAAGAGAGGCGGTAAGCAGAAGCGCAAGCAAAGAGAAAGACCGACGAGACGAGACAGGAGGAGCGACGACGAGGCAGAGGCCGCACGGACGCGCGCGGACCATCCGCGGACGAGAGGCGCAAGCGGACAGGAGACGGAGGCGCGAGCGTCCGGAGACACGGCTCGCGCAGCGCAGGAGACGTCCTTCGTCTCCTGCGGATCTTGATTGGAGGTTGTCAGTGCAAGCGAGACGAAGCGGTTGCGAGTTACGATGCGAAGTGGGTAAGACGAGGAGGGTGCACAACGACGAGGGGGGAGACGAGGGGAAGCGAGGGCGGGGAGAAGAGGTTACAGGCAGAAAGGCGCGTTCAGCGGTAGGCAAACGACCCGAGTCCAAACGCGCCGCGGTCGTTGTCGGCCGGCGACAGGACGAGGCGCTGGTGAGGGGTCGCGGCCGGGTCATGGTAGAGGCCCTCGACCTCGCCCGTCTGGCGGTTCAAGACGACGTGGTAGAAGCCCGAGATGGACAGGGACGACTCTTTGGCTGCTCGTCGTTACAGACAGACAAGGGGAGAGCGTCAGCGGCAGCGCTCTCACGGACGCGGAGGGAGAGGACTCGACGAGACGCACCAGTGACGTTGACAAAGTCGCGTTCTTTCCACCTGAAGAGGACCCACCCCCTCGTGCGCTCCTCGACCCACGTGCGGCTCTTGGCACACTCGAGCAGCTCCCCCTTCGCCAAACCCTTGAACGGCCCCAGCTGGACCCAGCTCTCGGCCTCGCTCGCGCGCGTGACGTGGAACTCGCCGCCTCCGGCAGAGCCTGACCCCGTCGGCGAGGGCGAGCAGAAGAGCCCGTCGAGGATCGGGTGCAGGATCGAGCCGGAGAAGAAGGTCGTGACGTCGCCGACTGGGGGAGGGGGAGCGCCCGCGGCGGTCGAGGCCGTCGAGGCGGGGATGGCGACGCCGTGCGCGCGCATGACGCCCGTCAGAGACTTGAGCTCGGGGTCGTACGACAGGATCGTCACCTGGTGCGCAGCCAAAACAACCAGTCAGTACCTTCGACCCTGCAACCCGAGAGTGACTCGCGTCCGGGAAGGCGCACCTTGACACCCCACCTCTCATCCTCGAGTCCACCCCTCCCCTTGGCCACCCCACGTCCCTCGCCGCGCTCCCTCTCCCGCTCCCTCTCGCGCGCCACCGCCCGCAAGAGGAGCTCCTCGCCCACCTCGCCCCAGCTGCTGCGGCTCGTCCGCGCCGCGGGGTTGACGCTCTGCGCCACGCGGGCACGCGCGCGCGCGGCGGGGTCGGAGGAGGAGGAGGACGAGGCATTGATGGAGCTGGAGAGCGACGTAGCGGATGCGGCGGGCGCGGCGGATGAGGAGGGTGCGACGGGAGGGGCAGGGTGCGTCGCGGTGGGCGCGTGGACGGGCCTCGAACCCCCGGCGGTGCCGGCGGTGGAGGAGGTGGCAGAGTAGGGAGCGTACCGCGACGAGGGGGACGAGCGACCGAGCATGAGCGCCAGAAGCGGGCTCGTCTCCGAGCGCGCGCCGCTCGCGCCCGCACTCCCGCTCGGTCCGCTGACGGGGGGATCCCCACCCGGCGGCGAGGAAGACGACGAAGCAGCAGCCGGTCTCGGGATTGCGAGCGAGCTCGAAGGCCCGAACGCACCGTCCCATGACAAGGCCGCCCCTGCGCGCCAGGGCGGCGGCGGGTTGCGCAGCGAGCCAAACGTCCTCGGCGCCCCCTCCTCCGCAGACTGCGGCGCGAAAGCCGGATGCGCAGTCGAGACGTCCCCCGCGGCCTCGCCACGACCAGCCGCTTCCGCCGCGAACTCGTTGCTGAACCGCTCGAAAGCCAGGTCGAACGCCGTCGTCCCGCGCGGGTTGCCCGCCGCGCCGGAGCTAGACGCCGCAGGCACAGGCACAGGCACGGGGGCGCGTCGTGTGCGAGAGCGGGAGCGCGCCTCGCGCGCGAGGGAGCCGAACGTCTGCTCGCCGACGAAGGTGGCGCCTGGGCGGAGGAACGACGAGAAGGACAGGGCGGACGAGGGGTCGCCGCGGGAAGGGTGGGACGTGGGGCGGGGGACGGGCGAGGGCGCGGCGTAGACTGCGCTGGGGGCGACGTGGACGTGCGGAGGGTTGAGGGGTCGCTCGCCTGCGAAGCCGGGCAGCATGGCGAGGAAGTCGTCGCGCGGGGCCAACGCAGCCGACGTCGTCGCGGCTCTCCAGGGTTCGTCGTCGAACGACTCGCCATCCGAGTCTCCGCCGAACACGTCGCCGTCGAACCCGGCAATGTGGAAGCCGTCGTCGTCGCCCACACCCGCAGCCGCAGCCGCACTGTGCGCCCACCCGTCGTCCATGCCGTCGTCGCTGTAGCTCAAGCTCGTGATTGCATCCTCGTCGTCCTCGTGGTCGTGCATGACGTGGTCATCGTGCGCGCCGCCCGTCGTCCACGTCGGGGGGAGGTACAGAGGCGCGACCGAGCGGCCCGGCCCGAGCGAGCTGAAGAGGGCCCTCGCGCGGCGGTCAATCGTGTCGCGCTCGTCCCACTCGAGTTCGCGCTGCCGGCGAGCGGCGTGACGCTGGGCGAGGGTGTCGGCCGCGAGGTCGTCGAGGTGGGACGCGAGCGGCGGCGCCTCCTCAACCTCGTCGTCGGCGACGAGTGCGTCGGCGCGCGCGTTGATTGTCGCCATGGCCGACGCGCGTGCGGCGTCGAGGCGCTGGAGGAGGCTCTCGAGCGAGACCGAGTCTGGGTCGACCTGGATGAGGGTGGGGTCGTGCTCCTGGCGCGGTTGAGGAGGGTCAGGAGGTGGAGAGGGGGGCATCGTCGCTCGGGGGACAGCTCGTCGAGTGTCGCGCGGCTGTGGTGTGTGATTGTGGAGAGGGTGCGAGGCTTTGTGAGCCCACTCGGGCAGCCACAGGTCGACAGCGAGAAGAGCGAGCCACAGGCGAGGCTGAGGCGGCGGTGCTGACCGGTGGCCAGCTACGATTCAGTGAGACGTCGTCTCGCAGATCGGGCGGCTGCCGGTTGGAGAAATCAGGCGATCTCTTCAACAGACAGGCTGGAGCACTCTCGCCTGACTCTGTGGGTGATTACAGGGCGCGCAACGCACACGGCCGGTGGCGGCCGCGTGAGCTCAGAGCGCACGGCGCGCGCTCGGCGCCTTCACCCCCTTCCCTCCTCCTCCCCCCCTCCATCCTCGTGCGTCCGCTCCCTGACAAGCTGCTCTGTGTGTAGCTCACCGACTCACTCCTACCCTTGACCCACCCCGCCCAGTCTATCCGCACAATGTCGAGCGACGAGGTGAGCCTTCCCCCTTCCCTCTGCCCAACCGACCCCTCCTGCGCACTGGCAGCTGACCCGCGCTCGCCACCACCGCGACAGATCCCCCAGCTGGTCGAGGGCGCCGCCGCTGACGATGTTTTCGAGGGAGCCATCGGTGCGCATCTTTCCTCTTGACCCCGAGTGCCCTCGTCGCTGACCTGTGGACCCTCGCTCGTCGCCCGTCCCCCGATTTTTCCCCCCCGCTCTCGCCGCACATCACGCCCCGCCATGCCACAGGTATCGATCTCGGCACCACGTACTCGTGCGTTGGTGTCTGGCAGAACGACCGTGTCGAGATCATCGCCAACGTGCGTCGCCTCCCTCCCCCCCGCGCACCATCGACTTTTCGACCAGGCCGCGAATCTCCCCCTCCCCACTGGGCTTCCCGACCGAGCCGAGTGCGCGGCACAGCGTGAAAGAGACGGCGTGCTGACGGGTCGTCTGGGTGGATTCGAATGCCCGCTTGTGCGCTTGACAGGACCAGGGCAACCGCACCACCCCGTCCTACGTCGCCTTCACCGAGTCGGAGCGCCTCATCGGTGACTCTGCCAAGTGCGTCCTGTCCCCCTTGCGCGTTGTTGGCGCACCGTCGACTCACATACAAGGATGTCCGCGGCCCCGCAGGAACCAGGCTGCGATGAACCCGAAGCAGACCGTCTTCGACGCCAAGCGCCTCATCGGTCGCCGCTTTGACGACGCCGAGGTCAAGAAGGACATGGCCCACTGGCCGTTCACCGTCATTGACAACAACGGCTCGCCGTTCATCGAGGTGCGTTGCAGGCGCGCGCGCGCGCGCCACCTTGAGAGCGAATCCCGGGCGGCGGACTGGGACTGACCGACCTCTTCCCCCGCTTCCCACTTGCAGGTCTCGTACCTCGGCGAGACCAAGTCGTTCTCGCCCGCCGAGATCTCGGCCATGGTCCTCACCAAGCTCAAGGAGACTGCCGAGGCCAAGATCGGCAAGGAGGTCAAGAAGGCCGTCATCACGGTCCCGGCCTACTTCAACGACTCGCAGCGTCTCTCGACCAAGGACGCCGGCACGATCGCGGGCCTCGACGTCCTCCGCATCATCAACGAGCCGACGGCGGCCGCCATCGCGTACGGCCTCGGCGAGGCGACCGAGAAGTCGAAGAAGGAGAAGATGGTCCTCATCTTCGACCTCGGCGGTGGCACGTTCGACGTGTCGCTCCTGTCGATCACCGGTGGTGTCTTTGCTGTCAAGGCGACGGCCGGTGACACCCACCTCGGTGGTGAGGACTTCGACAACGCGCTCCTCGAGCACTTCAAGAAGGAGTTCGAGCGCAAGACCAAGCTCGACATCTCGGGCGACGCGCGCGCGCTCCGCCGCCTCCGCTCGGCGTGCGAGCGTGCCAAGCGCACCCTGTCGTCGGTGACGCAGACGACGGTCGAGGTCGACTCGCTCTTCCAGGGCGAGGACTTCTCGGCTGCCATCTCGCGTGCCCGCTTCGAGGAGATCAACGCGACGACGTTCCGCTCGACCATCGACCCGGTCGAGAAGGTCCTCAAGGACGCCAAGGTCGACAAGTCCAAGGTCGACGACATTGTCCTCGTCGGTGGCTCGACCCGCATCCCCAAGATCCAGTCGCTCGTTTCGGAGTACTTCGGTGGCCGCCAGCTCAACAAGTCGATCAACCCGGACGAGGCCGTCGCGTACGGCGCCGCCGTCCAGGCCGCCGTCCTCACGGGCCAGACCTCGGAGAAGACGGCCGACCTCCTCCTCCTCGACGTCGCCCCGCTCTCGCTCGGTGTCGCCATGCAGGGTGACGTCTTCGGCGTCGTCGTGCCGCGCAACACGCCAATCCCGTGCAACAAGTCGCGCACCTTCACCACGGTCGAGGACAACCAGACGACCGTCACCTTCCCCGTCTACGAGGGCGAGCGCGTCGCGTGCAAGGAGAACAGGCTGCTGGGCGAGTTTGAGCTGAGCAACATCACGCCCCAGCCGCGTGGCCAGGCCGAGCTCGTCTGCACGTTCGAGATTGACGCCAACGGTCTCCTCAAGGTCTCGGCCCTCGACCGCACCTCGGGTCGCCGCGCCAACATCACCATCACCAACTCGGTCGGCCGCCGTGAGTCCTCTCCCTGCAGGCCCTCACAGAGTGCTCTGGATGGATCAAGAGCTAACCAAGACCCCTCGCTTGGGAAACAGTTTCGTCGTCCGAGATTGACCAGATGATCAAGGACGCCCAGACCTACCAGCAGGCCGACAAGGACTTCTCCGCCCGCCACGAGGCGAAGCAGTCCCTTGAGGCCTACGTCTCGTCGGTCGAGTCGACCAGTGCGTCTTCCTTACTTGAACCCCCCTCTGTCGCCGAGACGCCCCTCCAGGCCCCCTGTCGAGGGGCGCCTTCCCTCGCGCCCCTTCCTCTTCCTTCGATTCTCCTTCGCTCTCTATGCTACGTGAGCATCACATGAGCTACAGGAACCGAGTGCTGACGAAAAGCTCCGCCCTCGCCGCCCTCCTCGTCCCGCCTACTTCCCTCCTTCCCTCCTTCGCCCACCCTTTCTCCGCCCGCTCCACCTCGCCAATCGTGCCTCTGCCGCGCCCTGGTGACCACGCCACACAGTCACCAGCCCGGAAATCTCGGGCAAGTTGAAGAGGCAGCACAAGGGCGCTGTCGAGTCGGAGCTTGCCAAGGCGCTCGAGCGCCTCGAGATCGAGGATTCGTCGGCTGACGAGCTCCGCCGTGCCGAGCTCCACCTCAAGCGTGCCATGCAGAAGGTGAGCATCTTTCCGCTAGTCTGGTCGGTGCCGTCGTCGTTGTCGACACCACGCACCTCCCCCCACTCCCCCTCCGCCCTCCCGTGCCCTCCCTCCTCTCCTTCTTCGTGCGCCGTACTGACTCGACCCTCTTTCCTCTCGCAGGCCATGTCCGGCGGCCGGTAAACAGCCAGCGTTGCAACCCCTCCTCGCTGCCGCTGTTTTATCCCCCACCCGACCTCCGTACACTCCCCCCTCCTCCTCCACCTCCCCTCCAGCCGCTCCCGCACTGCATTGTCGTACCCTCCTCTTCTTGCCTCGGGTCCTTCCCCCGTCCTCTCTCGGGAGCGCGGCGTCACAGAGCGGTGTCCCCCCGTTGCCGCTCTTCCACCCCCTCTCTTCCTTCTTTCTTCTTTCTCTCTCCTCCTCACACACAAACCACTCGAAAACGGTCGTACTCTTTCCCCTTGGCGCAACGTCGATCGATGGCCTGACTTGCTGCGTGTGCGGTGCGCGGGAGAGGAGCGAGCGTCTCGACTAGATGAGTAAGCTGCTCTCGGCCGCACTGTTGGCCCGCGCGCGTTTCCACGCCCGGCTTTTCCTCGACAGAGAGCGCCTGCTGCAACGCGCTTGCCGCGCAGACCGCGGCTGAGAAGCCCCCCACCCGCCTCGGGCGCCGCGCTCCTCCTCCTTTCCTCCTCACTCGTTCCCCCCACCCGTGCGCGCCAGATGCCGTCCTACTCAGTCTCCCCCCTCGCCTACCTCAAGCTCGTGCTCCACGCAGCGGCCTACCCGTCCTCGACCGTCGTGGGCGTCCTCCTTGGGACCGTCGTCGACCGCTCGACAGGCGCCGTCACCGTCACCGACGCCGTCCCGCTGCTGCACCACTGGAGCGACCTCAGCCCGGCGATGGAGGCCGGGCTCGCACTCGTGCGCTCGCGCCTGCGCTTCCTCTCACGCGGACGGGAGCTGATGAGGAGCCGGACGCGCGCGCAGGCAGAGACGTTCGCACGGCAGCAAGGCGCGGCGCTCGTGGGGCTGTACGTCGCCAACGAGCGATTGGGCGACATGCGCGTCCCCCATGGGGTGCAGCGCGCGGCCGACGCTGTGAGGAGCCAGTGCGCAGAGGCGATCGTCCTTGTCGTGCGTCTCTCGCCTGTCCCTTCTTGAGTCGCTGAGCTGACCTTGCGACAAGCAGGTCGACAACGAGAAGCTCGCGTCGGGCGAGCCGGCAATCGTCGTGCGTCCCGTCCCTCTCGCCGCGGCGCCCTCTCCTCTCCTCTGACCCTCCTCTCGCGCGCGCCCGCAGCCTCACCTCCCCTCCTCCTCCTCCTCCTCCAAGCCCCCGACAACCTGGCAGTCCTCGACCCTGTCCTCCGCCAAGCTGACGCTCTCGGACCCGTCAATCCCGACCAAGGCGCTCGCGGCCGTCCGCGCAGGGCAGCCCGGCCTCGTCGGAGACTTTGACGCCCACCTCGAGGACGTGACGGTCGACTGGTTGCGCAACGCACGCATCGCGGTGCCGCCTTCGTAGTAGCGGGGGATCATTGTGTGGAAGGCCTGGTGTACAGGTTACAGCACGGCCCGGCGCAAAAGGGCGGGAAGGGTACAGCTAAGCGCGAGGGAGAGAATAAGGCAGAACGGCAGCAAAGGGGAGAGAGGCGCTCAGCCGCGGTTGTTGTTCTGGTAGCCGCTGCTCGTGCCGTCGTACGACGGGACAAACAGCACCCGCCGGTTGAGGTCCATCCACCTGTTCAGGGAGCTGGCGTGTCAGCGAGGCGCAAGGAGGATGAGCGAGCGGGCGACGACGCACTGAAGGAACTGCTGGATGTGGTCCTTGAGCTCGCTCATCGCCTCAGGGTCGAGTGACGTGTGCGCGAGCAGCTCGGGCAGGTTGACTGCGCGATGCGCGACGGGGGGCATGAGCGAGGGGCGGCACGGGGTCGCGTGAAGGGACAGGGGGGACGCACCGAATAACCGCAGCAGGTGCTCGCCGCCGTAGACCGAGCTCATCTGCTTGTCGGTCCCCTGCAGGAGCTTGTACTGCTCCTGGTACTGGCCCCGCTCAAAGCGGTACAGGAGGTTGTTGCCGAGCGCTTTGTTGAAGTAGAGCCCGAGGCCCGCGGCGACCTCGGCGGCGACGCTGTGCGCGGCGACTCCGCGTGAGCGAGGGCACAAGCGGGGTGACAAGACATGTGGAACACGCACCGCTTGCGCGTCTCCTCCTCGTTCTGGAGGTAGATGAGCCACTCGTTGAGGATCGTGTCGACGTTGGGCACTCGGGGTATCGGGACGAGCTGTGCGCGCGTGCCCCTTCCGTCAGTCTCGAGTCTCGAGCCGCTCTGCGTGTCAGAGAGGCGACGAGGCGCACCTGCTGGTTCTTGGTGATCGCCTCCCAGTCGTCGACGAGCTGCGTCTTGAGGTTGTCGGGGATCGCGATCTTGACCTCGGGCCGCTTCATGTACTCGTCCTCCTGCATCCTCCCCTCGTGATCAGCAGTGTGCGCGGGTGGGAAGCTCGCAGTCGGACGCACCGCCTCTCCCTCGCGCCCGCGCTTCGTGCCCCTGCCCGTCCCCCGCCCGCCCGCGCCCCCAACCACACCCCCCATCGGTGGTCCATGCGCCATGGCGCGCGCCTTGCCCTCGGCCTCGGCAGCCTTGAGCGCCTCGCGCTCAGCGGCGTCGCGCGCGCGCTGCGCCTCGATGAGCGCCTTTTGCTTGCGGATGCCCTCCTCGTTGAACTTGCAGAGGCGCTCCTCGGGGACCCACTCGTCCCAGCTGGAACGTCACAGGGAGCGTGTCAGCGCGGCGTACCACGGGCCAAAGCCGGCGCTGGGCAGCTGCGGGAGCTCCGGGCGGCAACACCAGCCAGAGAGGAACCGGCGACGCACGTCTGCTTCCAGCCCTTGTAGTGCACAAAGTAATGCGGCCCGACCACGCCACTCTTGTTGACGCCCTTCTGCCAGAACTCTGCCTTCAAGATCTGCATGCGGAAGTGCGGGTGAGCCCCAGGGGGTCGCGTCGAGGCGGGCGAAGCGGTGGAGAAAGGGGAGAGCGCGGCCTCACCTTTGCTTCGTACATGAGCGGGCCATGGAAGCACAGGACCTTCTCGTTCTCGGCGTAGGTGAGCTTTGGCCTGCGAGGCCGGTCGGACGGAGCGCACGCGAGGGGGAGATGAGGCGGAGAGGGGACGCGACGGGAGAAGGGAGGGGGGTCAGCGGGGGTCGGGGCGGTTGGAGCGGGGAGGAGTGGGAGGAGCGCGTACATGGTGAGTGGTGGCTCGTGCGGGCTCAAGCAGGTGCCGACAGAGGCCGCGCGAGGGGAGCGGGAGGTCGCGCGCTGGACGTCCACTGCGCGTTGTCTGCACCTCTCCGCGGACTTGCTCCCGTGGCGCCGCTTCCTTCGCGCAAGCAAGCCTGTCGTCCACTCTCTCGCTCGCAGAGGACCTGCACGGGAAACCCCGACGAGAAGAGCGCGGTCAGGCCGCCGCTCTCCTTGCTGGATCTCGTCACCCTGCTCACTCGCGCCGCGTCGTAAGCAGCTGCGTTGCCACCCCAAGACCCCCGCTCGCCCCTCTAAATTCCACTCATGATCTGCGCAAACTGCTCGGCGCCGAGCAGCCGCTGCAGCTCGGCAAAGTCCATCCCCGCCACGGTCCCCTGCGGCGGCGGCGCCTGCTGCTGTTGTTGTTGCTGCTGCTGAGGCGGCATGGGCGGCTGCTGCAGCGCAAAGCTCTGCTGCTGCATGCCGGGCCCGGTCGAGAAAGGTGCAAGGGGAGGCGGCTGCGTGGCCGGGAACGAGGGAGGCGCCGCCTGCTGCGCCTGGAGACTCGGCGACATGTGCGGGATCTGGTAAGGCGGCTGGATCGGGCTCGAGAACATGCCCGACTGGGCCGAGGGTGGCCGGACGGGCTGTACTGGTGGGGGAGGAGCCGGGGCCTGCTGCTGTTGCTGTTGCTGTTGCTGTTGCTGTTGCTGGGCGGAGGGGACGCGCTGGTGCTGCGCTGCGGGGGTCGCGCTCGACGACCCGGCCTTGGAGTCTTGCAGCCAGGCCTCGGGGAGAGGAATCTTGGTGAAGACGAGCGCGAGGAGCTTGTTCTGCTGCGGGACGGGGATGAGGACGAGGCCGTTCGGGGTGCCGGAGAAGCGCGCGACGCCGCACTGCAGGAGCGCGCGCACATCAGCGATCCTGCGCCAGCACTCCCGAGAGAGACCAAGGGCAGTGACGCACGTTCCCGCGCATCTCCATGCTCTGCGCAAACATGGCATACAGCGCCTCGTTGGCGTGCCCGCCGGGTGCCGCAAGCTGCTTCTTGCGCAGCTCGTCGGGGAGGCTCTCGCTCGGGATCGCCGCGAGACTCATGGCGGGCAGCGTGTGCTTGTTGGCGAGCTCCTGCAGCGCCGCCATCTTGATCTGCACGAGCGACGAGATGCGCCACGCGGGAGGGAACTTGACGTCGGCGCTGGTCGACGGGGGCCGGTGCGTCCGTCAGTCGCGGGGGGTCGCGGCGGCGAGGACAGGATCAGAGGAGAGCGGAACGCACAGGTCGCGGATCGCGCTCTGCTGCATGGGCACGGCCTGACAGAACATGGTGTACTCGGCCGTCGAGCCCGACACCTCGGTGAGGGCCCACGAGATGGGTCCTCGCCACACTGTCCGCGGCCGTTCAGGCTCCTTGCGCTGCTGCTGAGGCGGCTGCGCAGGCGGGAGCTGCTGCGCCGGCAGCGACTGGGGCGTCTGCAGCCCCGGCGCGAGCGGGATGTTGAGCCCGAGACCCTGGCCGTGCGCGCCGTGCTGTCCCTGTCCCTGTCCCTGCCCTGGCCCACCCGCGCCGTTGACCCGCTCGGCGGCTTTGAGCTGCTGCGCGAGGAGGAAGCGGTGCCTGCGCGCGCGCGCAGAGTGACGTTCACGACGTCGTCAGTACTGCCCTGCGGCGCGCACGTATCGAGAGGAGAGAGAGGAGAGAGAAGGGAGGCGGGAAGGACGCACTGGTTGGCCATCTCCTGCAGCTTCTTGACCTGCCCACCAGCCTGCTCCTGCGACATTTCGCCGCGCTCGACCTTTTTGCGGATCCCCTCGAGGTGCGCCTCGATCTGTACCTTCATGTCGGGCGGGATCTGCGGCAGGCCGTTGAGCTGCTGCTGCGTCATCTGCCGCGGCGTGCCCATCTGCTGCTGCTGTTGCTGCTGTGGGTGCTGCTGCTGTTGCTGGGGCAGCGCCGCGTGCTGCGGGCCCGTCGAACCAGGCGGGCGCCCGCCGTTCGCCTTGGCGTAAGCAGCGAGCGCCGCGGCCTGAATGTCGGCCGCCGTCGGCGGCGGGTGGCCCGAGCGCGCCGCAGCGGCCTGCATGTCGGCAATGTACTGCTGGAGCGTCTCGTTGGTGAGGGTGGTCGGGACGGCGATAGGCATCGACGGCGAGCGGTTCGGCACGAGGCGCGGCGAGGGCTGGGGCTGGTTGGGCGTCCGGCTCGGGTTCGTAGGGGGAGTCGGCTGCTGTCGAGTGGCTGCGAGGTTCGCGTTGGCCAGCTGGGGCGAGGCGGCCGAGCCCGACGGGTTCGGCTTGGCCCTCTTGCTGGCCGCGGCGGCGGGATCTGGCGGGGCGACTCGCTTGTTCGCTGTCGATCCTGGTACTGCTGCAGGTGACGGTGCGCCGTTCTGCTGAGTGGTGGGAGGGCGGGCGTTCTGATTGTAGAAGCCGATGAGGAAGCAGGCGTGAGAGGGGGAGAGGAGCGGGAACGAGAAGCCGGGATTTGGCGGTGGAGTGAGCGAGTTGTAGATCAAGTTGGCGGGGAAACGACTCGATGACTGTTCCAGGGTGGAGAGGGAGAGGGACAGAGTCAGTGACGAGGGCAAGGATGCGCGCGACGGACAGGCGAAAGAGGCTCGCCTCCTTCCAGAACGACTCGAGGTTCGGGGTGTAACCAAGCGATATCAGCGAGAAAAGTGTCGTGCAGTGCTGGCCCTGCAAATACAAAAACAGACTGTTAGCTCTCGACACCGGCGAGGGACAAAGGGGAGAGAGGGACGCACCTTGGTGAAGCTTTTGGCGAACGACTCCCACGGCTCTCCCTGGTCGTCATCCTCGAGCCAGACCTCGTCTCCTCCCATGTTCTCGACATCCGTCGCCGAGATGACGACGACGTACTTTGGGAGCTGGCCCCTCCCCTCCCCACCTGCGCCCGCGAGCGTGCCTTCGACGATGCGGCTCCGCGCGAGGCGGATCGCGCGCAGGAGGCCCGTCGTCGAGCGCCAGAGGGTCGACGCGGGGCGGGCGGGGCGGCGCGTGAAGGAGGGGAGGGCGGCGAGGAAGGCGGGTGGGGGGAGGAAGGGGTTGAGCGGAGAGGCGTGCGAAGACGGGGTCACGCAGGTGAGGAGGAGCTGTTCCGCGGGGCGTGGATCGAGGGTCAGTCACTGGCATATTGCACGGATCTCGTGGGCGCCTGCACGGGTTCCGTGACCGCCACCCATTGTTGCCGCTGCCCGCCCGCGCCTCCCTCGGTCCACCCCGCGATCTCGAGCGAGCGGCGAGTCTGTGACACGTTGTCCACCTCGCGCGTTGCGAGTTGTGAGCCGAGCGCGTGTGGCAAGGGGCGCGGGCGCCGTGCCCGCTTGTGCAAGGCGCGATGGGATTCGGTGATGTCGGGCGGGGGTGAAAGGGGAGGAGGGGGAGAGGGAGGGAGCGAGGCACCTGAGTCGTCGGATGCAGGGCTTGGAGGGCGCTGTTTGGTTTGGTGGAGGTCAGCGCTGGAGGGACTGGTGGGTGCCCTGGTGCGGACGAGATCGGGGCGCACGAGATGACTGCCTGAGCATACGGGGCGATGAGCGAGTCGCTCGCCGGGCAAGGGTCGACGACGAGGGCGACGGGGACGACGTTGCGCTTTTTTGGCTTGTCGGCCATGCCCTGGCCAGAGGCAGCAGGTGGGGGCAGGGCGTGCTCGAGGGGTGCTGGAGGGGCGAGGTGAAGAGCGAGGCGGCGGGGGGGTCTGGCCCTCCTGCGCGAAGCGGGGGGAGCGGGGAGACTGAGAGGGGGACACAGCCCGACCTCTCCCCTCTCACTCGTCACCATCCACCACCACCGCCACCACCACCACTGCCACCGTCTAGGTCATGTCTGCAGCAGTACGCCCTCGTTCCCACTCCCCCTCGAGTGCGCCCACGCTGACCCACACTCACCTGACAGGAGCCCTGGGGTTCGTTCGCTCATCTCTCCCCCCTCTCTCGGCTCACCCTCACTCGCCATCCCCACTCACGCCTGCACACCCACCCACTGCACAGAGATCCGCTTCAGCAACTCGCGCAAGCGCCCCTACTTCTACAACTCGGCCACCCAAGAGTCGCGCTGGGAAGTGCCCGACTCGCTCGCCACGTCCGACCTGTCGTCCCTCCCAGGCGCCGAGCACCTCAACTACGCCGGGCAGCAACAGCAGGGTACCAAGGCCGCAGCAGGAGCAGGGGCAGGAGCAGGCAACAACAAGGTCCGCGCGTCGCACCTCCTCGTCAAGCACTCGGGCAGCCGCCGGCCCAGCTCGTGGCGCGACGACCACATCACGCGCTCAAAGGACGAGGCCATCGAGCGCCTCAAGGGCTTCGAGGCACAGATCAAGGACTCGCCCAACCTCGCACAGACGTTTGCCGACATTGCGAGCAAGGAGAGCGACTGCTCGTCGGCGCGCGACGGAGGTGACCTCGGTGCGTGTCTGCACGGAGCCACGGCTCGGTGGCCTCTACCCGAACGTCGACAGTCACTGATTTGTTTCGTGAGTCGACGTCGCGCAGGCTACTTTGGCCGGAATCAGATGCAGAAGCCGTTCGAGGAGGCGTCGTTCGCTCTCGACGTCGGGCAGCTCAGCGACATCGGTACGACTCTTGCCGCCCTTTTCACCCCCTTTTGCAGTCGTGCTGACGCCTTACACCTAGTCTCGACCGACTCGGGCGTCCACATCATCCTCCGCACCGCCTGACCTGACCCGTCTCTCCCTCTCTCCGCTCTCGACCACACTTCTCCGTCCCTCAGCACCGCCTCTTGTCTCGCTGCATCACCGCCCCGTGTCGTTCCCCGTTTCATCCTCTTTGCCGCCCACGCCCATTGCAATCCAGAGAGCCGTCCTGTCGAGCGGAGAGCTGCGAGCTGCGTCTCGGGAGGCGGTGGGGGCATGGCCCGCTCGTCGGCTGCTACTGCTCCGCATGCCGCATCTCTGCGTATGCTCTTCTGACGAGCCTTTGGCTTAGTCAGGCCTGTCGGGCATGGCCAGAGCCCGGCATGAGGGAGAAGGGTCCACCAGGCATCGATTGGCCGGGCGTGTCGACGGGCTCGCGGCACGGCGTCCACACGCTATACGTGTGCTCGCAGGCGCATACAGCCGTGAGCCCGCGCCCACGCATGGCACCGCACGCACGCAGAGCCCACCCTGCGCGAGAAGGTGCACCGGGCGCAGGCGGGTCGTCCGCACGGGGTCTGTGCGCAAACGGACGACCCCCTGCCATTCCGCATGCCGTCCTCCACCTCGTGCACTCTGAGGAACTTGCCGGGAGCACCTGAGCGGTGCAGGACTCCCCGAGCCTCCGCGCGAAGCGAGGACGCGAGGTCGGCGGAGCTGGCCTTGGGGACGAGCCCTCGATGCGCGACGTCCGCAAGGTGCAAGTCGTGCCCGCGAGTGTCCTCCAAGTATAGACACGAGGACCAGTGCAAGGATGCGTGCGTCGCAGTACATCCGTCAGGCGACCGGACGACGCAGGACCTCCCGTCGAGCGAGTGCGTCGAAGAGAGGAAGACACTGCCTACTGCGCTCGCCCAAGAGCACGGCACCGACGATGGCCTGACTGCGATCGTATCGACAGGACGCCTCGGCAGGCGCGTCGAGGCAGACCTCCCTCGAGGAGGCGAGGCCAACCCTGCGCCGCCGCCGCAACCTGACGACCGTTCCTCTGCCAGGCCCGTCGCACCGCCGTGCCTGTCGAGCGACCCTGGAGGTCCCGCAAGTCCTTCGGCACGTCCGTGACCACTCGGCGTCCCGCCATCGTATGCACGCGAGGCTCCGAGTCAAGCCAGTCGCCACGCCGTAGGCGGTGCGGCCTGAGCCACCGGTCAGGCGGCCGCCCGAGCTGCCGCGCGTCCGCACAAGTGCTGCGGGCTCATGACTCATCGAGGTGCTCCGAGTCGTCCAGTGAGGCAGAGCAGGCGACTCTGCGCGAGGTGGCCCTCCTCCCGCAGACAGTTGACTTTGCCCCCCGGGGCGAGTCGACCCCAGTCGGTTCCCACTGGGCCCTGGGGAGCAGGCCCGAGCGTGAAGCAGTGCGATGCGGCGAACGGTAGACCCGCCATGCCCTCTCCTTTCTCACCTGAGACGCAGCGGGCGAGCGACGATGCCCGGGGGACAAGGCGTTCAAGCGCAGGCGGGCGAGACTAGGAGAAGGCGCCAGGAATCGAGGTCAATGAAGGCAGCTGAAGTCAATGAAGCCCGTCCTGGCGAGGAGGCCTGTCGGACAGCTAGTCGACCGTCCGTGGTTGAGAAGGTCGAGATGGCGCGCATCGCGCACGGACGACCAATCATGGCCGCGGGCCCGCCTCGCTGCTGGGAGCCGGGTGCAGGCCACGCACTCACTGCTGCTGCGAGTACAGCACCGGTGAGAACGAGGGCCCCAAGTGCTCAATCTGCAGCTCTGGCTCGACGGCGACGCCTTTCCCTCCCCCTTCGAACTTCCCGTCCGAGGGATCCGTCGACGTCGGGCCTTCCTCATCGGTGCTCAATCAGAGTCTCCAACCTTGTCGGGCCACCCAGCTCCCGAGGCTGTCCTCGCCTAAGGCTTTGCTTGCTCGCCAGCGTCACTCCTGGTCCCGACCCGCGCTTGGTGTCTGCCCGCTGCTCCTCCCCTCCCCTCCTGCCTGACCACCAACCTCGCGCGGCCTCACCGCCAGCGTCAGCCGCCTCTCCGCCTCGCCTGCCCCGCATTGTTCCCACCAGCCCGTTCGGCACTACTGTACCGGCCCGCCCGCAGCGCCGCGCACCAGCGATGAGCTACCCTCCCGCGTCCTCGTCCTCGTCCTCCTCCTCGCATCACCAGCCCTGGGCGGGCCACCGCACCGCCTCGACGTCTTCCTTTGCCGGCTTCGACCCGCCGCAGATACGCTACGCCTACGCCAGTGACGCCAACCACTGTCCCGACCCCCACTCGTCGCCATCGTCTCTCGCTTCACCCTCGAGCTTCGGCAACTTTGGCGTGCGGCGTGCGCGCAGCTCGGGTGCCCTGCCGACGCTGCATTCCACGGGGGCCTGCGACCCGTCGCTGCACAGTCGACCAGCGTTCCCGCCGAGTCCCGTCTCGCCCGATTACCCGCCCGGGCTGGGCAGAGGCCCCTCCTCCTCCGCCGCCAGCGCGCAGTACCGCCCGACGCCCGCCCTCGCAGGGTGGAGAGGTCCGCCGCACGAAGAGTCGGCGAAGGACGCATGGGTCCCCGAGCCGTCGTCGTACGCGCGGCAGGCCTCGTTCGGGCAACCGCCGCAGACGCCGCCGCCCTCGGCCCGCTTCAAACGCACGACGTCGGCCCAGCCTGTGCTCGCGACGCCAGAGATGACGCCTGCGTCCTCGTCGTCGCGGCGTGGAAGCACCTACTCGTCGGGGCAAGGGTCCTCGTGGCTCGGAGTGCCAGAGGCGGCGCCGATGACTTACTCGCGCACGACGGCGACTGCGAACCAGGGGTTCCAGCACTCGTCGCCCGAGCAGATCTCCCAGGTGCGCCTCCTCTAGAATCGATCTCTTTCAGCGCGCCCCTAACTGATTCCCTGCTCAATCGCATTTCCTGAACGAGATGAGCGAGATCCTCGGCCCGGACGCCCTCGCGGCCCTCTCTCCCAAGCCCTCCTACCCTCCACCTCGCTCCTTCGACGCTCGGCCTCCACCACCCACCGTCAATCTGCAGCGTCCTCCTCCGGCAAAGAAGCAGGCCAAATACAACGTCAACGGAGTCCTCCTCGACGAAGACGACTACCGAGCCTTCGCTTCTTCCCCTGCGTCTTCATCTCGCCAAGAATCGCTTGCTCACGCACCAGGGCCCTCGGTTGGATACGGCGACAGGGCGTACGGCGCGTCGAGCTACGGCGGGTCGGCGTACCACGCGGCGCCGTACGATCCCTGGGGAGGCTACCTCGCGCCGTCGCAAGTCGACATCCAGCGCCCGGCGTCCGCTCCACCCACACCCGTCCTCGATACCGACTCGGCGACGCACTTTGCGCCGTACGGCTCGACGTACGAGTCGCCCATCATGCGCAGCACGGCCGCGATGAACCGCCGTCGCGGCTCATCCTTCGACGCGTCGTCGATCCCGCGCACCTATTCGTCGGGCCTCGTTGGTCTGGCGCCGTTCTCGGAGGATGCATATGGAGGCTTCAACGCCGGCCTTGGGTTTGGCGAGTCGGTGCAGCCGTCCGACCCGCAGCAGCTGCGCCGCACGCCGCCGTCGTCAGCGTACCCTCCGTCCTTCCGCGTCGGGCCTTCCGGCTACGGATCGCAGTACCCCGCTCCGTCCCCGACGCCGTCGCCCGCGCGGCGGACCGAGGCGCCGCAGCCGCAGCCGCAGCCCCAACCCGAGCCGACGACGCCGCAGCGGAGGCCCAAGCCGAAAGGGGCCATCTCGTTCCTCAACTTTTCGGCGGCCGACAGCCAGAAGCTCTTGAATGGGGTGGCGCCGTCTGGATCGTCGAAGAAGCGGGCGAGGGACGAGGAGCAGGCGTCGCCGAGTGCGAAGAGGGCAGGGAAGCGGGGGGCCGTGTGAGGGCCGGGCGTTCGTTTCGGTAGAGCTTCCGTGTCGCCTTTTGTTGTCTCTCGTGCCGTCTATGCAACTTTGTGTGACCATACAGGTCAGGCGAGGACAGTCTAGTCAGTGCGTTGACATCTGCCCGTCTCGCCCGAGTCTCGGAGGGGGTGACACTCTTGACCTCCCTCCGAACACTCTCGCTCACTTGCACGCTCCCGATGGAGAGCCTCGACGCTCAGATGTCCACCGCCGCTGCACAGGGCGAGCTCGCCACCCAGCCGGTCGCCTCGACGAGCGCCTCCCCCGCCAGCGGCTCGACACCAGGCGCTCACGCCTTGGAGGCGTCGCACATGCCGACTGAGCTGCCAGAGGAGCTCGTCTTCAAGCTCAGGGTCAGCTGGAGGGGCCAGAAGCAAGAGATTGTCATCCGCGAGCTCGACACTGTGAGTCTGTCCTCCCCCCTCTCTCATGCGGCCTCCGATGGTGGTGGGGGCGACTCCGGCGACTGCCCCGCCGGCGAGCGCGATGCTGTCCTTTGCACCTCAAGCTTTCCACTAGAGCACCTGCTGATACAGTCTGCCTTGCCCCACGGACCAGGTTGGCGACCTCAAGCAGCTCCTGTGGAGCCTCACGTCGGTCCCGCCCGCGCGCCAGAAGATTGTCGGGCTCGTCAAGGGCAAGCTGCCGGGCGACGAGCAGGAGGTCGTCAAGCTCGGCCTGGGAGCAGCCGCCGCGGGCAAGGTCACGGAGTGCATGCTGATCGGCACGCCCGAGGGCGAGGAGGCCAAGGCGGTTGGCCCGAGTCAGCTGGACGACGGCGACGACGTCGACTACGCCGCCGCCGAGACGAGGAGGGAGACTGAGCGCGCGGTCCAGTCGGCGCGCAACCGCCGCAAGCTCAAGGAGGCCGCCGACAAGCTGCAGCTCGACATCATGCGCCCGCCGCGACCCGGCAAGAAGCTCCTCGTCCTCGACCTCGACGGGTGCATCCTCGACACGAGCCTGTGGAAGGGAGAGGGGTTCGCCTTCCCGACGGAGATGTTTGCGCGGCCCTACCTACACGACTTTCTCGCCCTCGTCTCGCCTCATTACGATATCGTCGTCTGGTCGCAAACCTCGTGGCGCTGGCTGGAGACCAAGCTCGTCGAACTGCATGTGCGTGACGCTCTTCCGTCACCGTTCAAGTCTGTCACCCTGCTCATCGACTCGGAGGCACCCAGATGATCGGCGAGACGAAGAAGGGAGACTACCACATCGTCAGCACGGTCGACCGCTCGCCCATGTTCTCGATCTACTCGGAGCGTGACGGCAAGCCCTTTGCGCACGAGGTCAAAGTGCGTCCTCTCGCCCGTCGCTCTGCGCTGTGACGGCTCTCGCCTTGGACGCGAGCCTGCGATCGAGCCGTCCTTCAGGCGCGGCCTCTCAGGCTGGCGATGCTCAGCGCTGACATTTACGACCTGCGCAGGCTCTCGGGATCCTCTGGGCAAAGGTGCGGTCGCTTCACGGGCCCTTGCCCCAAAGCGGACTGGCTGCGAGGCTGACTCTCCCGCCATCCCAGTTCGACCAACAGTACACGCCAGCCAACACCATCCACGTGGACGACCTGAGCCGCAACTTTGCGCTCAACCCCTCGAACGGCCTCAAAGTCAAGGCATACAAGGTGCGCGGGCGTCCTCCTGCGCTGCCCCGCGCCCCGTCCTGACCTCCTCTCTCACGCGAAGGATGCCCTTACGCGCGACCGCATGAGCACCGACCGCGAGTTGCTCTACGTCGCGCGGTACCTGCTCCAGGTCTCCAATCACGACGACCTGACCCAGCTCGACCACTCGCGCTTCAAAAAGTGCAAGCTCCCCCTCCCGGCGGGCGTCTCCGACCCGCTCAAGCTCGCCGAGGCGTCGCAGCCAGATCAGTCGTCCAACGGCGCACCTCAGGCTCCTCCTCCCTCGAGCGATCAGCCTCCGCAGTGACCTCCCAGCCCGCTCCCGACAACCCGTCTGCTCCTCGCAATTCCCGCTCGTGGTACCCCTGTTGTCGTTCGCTTTGCAATCTGCCTGACCGTCTGCCACATGGACCGGCGTGTCCGTCCGTGCGACCCTCCCTCCTGACCGGCGTCTCCGCGACCGCGGACGGACGCACGCTCCCCTGTTCGCACTGGCCTCGAGTTCTTTCTCTTGCTCGCTTCCCTCTCTTCCCTTCTTCTGCACTCTTGAGACTCTTGACCTGCTGTCATCATGCCTGTCGTCTACCCCGACGAGTTCCCGACCCGCTCCGCAGTGCGTCTCTCGCTCTCCCCCTCCCCTGACTGCGCACGCGCCTTACGCCTCCTGGCCGACTCCTTCCTCCCCCACGCAGCCGTCTGCTTACCCTTGGGAGTCGCCCGCCGTGGTGAGCGCTACCCAGCGTGGCATGCGTCAGGCCGGCATCGCCCCCGGCGCGACGCCCTTCTCGCACAAGGAGGTTCACCAGGTCAAGATGGCTCGCGTGCGTCTTTCCTGCCTCCTGTCGAGGTCCCCGCGAAGTCACTGACCTACAGCATGTCTGTGCAGCTCATGATTGATAGGACCGGCCGTGGCAGTGACGGGGCGCTGCATCACCAGCACCTCGACGCCAACGCGACGGGCGTCGTGCGTCTTCCCTCCCCCCATCGCGGCCAGCTCGATCGATTCCTGACGAGATCTCGCGCAGCACGACGACATCAAGGACCTGTTCAACACGCTCGAGGGCAAGGTGGCCCAAGTCGAGCACAAGAGGAACCGCAAGACGGGAGGCCTGACCTACCGCGACCAGCGCCTGCCCGAGCCCACGCCGTCGTCGTCGCTCTCTCTCACGCCCGCCGTCCTCCGCTCGACGCCCGCCATGTCCGGCCTCGGTGCCGGCGGCGACGGCAACGGTGGCGCCAGCGACTCGGACGACGAGCCCTGCGCGTTCCCGCACGCGCGTGGACTGACCCAGCCGCGCACGGCCGACGAGCTCGCCCACGTCCTCGCGCAGCTCAAGCCGGGCAAGAAGATCCTCAAGGTCGCGGGAGAGATCGACATCACCGAGACGTTCGTCACCGAGGTGGTCGTCCAGCGCGACACGCCCGCTCGCAGTGCGTCCTGTCCCTCGCCGCTCCCGTCCCCGCGGCTGAAGCGAGCGGCAGGAAGACTGACCGAGGCTCATCAACCCGGGTACAGAGCCCGTCCTCGTCGTCATGTGCGGCAACGGCCTCCCGTCGCAGCGCACCATCCAGGCGAGCCCTCGCCTCATGGGCATGTGGCGCATCGGCTCGCGCTCGCCGCAGAAGCAGGTCCTCATGTGCGCGCCCTTCCTCGCTTCGCTTCGTGTGACCGTACTCCGTTGCTGACGAGCGAGAGTGTGCGCAGCCTGCGGTGCACCAAGACGGTGCACATCGAGGTCCACTTCCAGCTCCAGGTGGCCATTTGAGCGGGGCGCAGAGGGCCGCCGCCACGGGGTAGCGTGGTGCAACGAGACTGTTTCGCGCTGTTCAGACGATTGAGAGGCTCGAGCGCCGCAAGTAAGCAGAGAGCTAGCGAGGGAGAGTCGTCGATGCAAGGAGGACGAGCTTGAGAGGGAGGCGACGCGGCGGCCGGGCACGAAGCTGGGACGGTACGTCAACGGCAGAAGGGCAGGTCCGCACAGCGCAGACACAAGCTCTGCAGACGCGTGAAGAGTCCAGCCGAGCGAGGGAAGGAGAGGGAGGAGAGGCGAAGGACACGAGGCGGGGAGACGGGAGCACGAGCGACGCGGCAACCCCTTCTCCTCCGTCCTCGTACCATCCCTTCAACGTGAGCTGCTGCTTCTCTTCCACCGACGTCCAGATCCGTACGCCGTCACCATGCCCGCCGCGCCCGCGCCCCCTAGGCTCAGTGGGCGCCGCCTGGGGCCGACTCCGCCGCCGGGGCAAAGTCTGCGGGAGGAGGGCCACCTCGCGCACCCGCCCGCTCCGGGGCTCGCTGGACGGTTTGAGTGGGTGGATGGGGGTGCTGCAGCGAAGGAGACGGCATGCAGGAGCCACTCGGGAGGCGACGAGCAGCGGTGCGGCCCGTCCCAATTCTGCGAGGACGAGCTGACCCCCTTCCCCTCCTCCTCCCTCCCCTCGCCACCTCGCCCGCCTCGCGCTGCACCACACTCGACCGACCGCCAAAACAGCCCCTCCCCTTTTCCGTCTAGACAACAATGGCTGCTGGTCGTGGTCGCGGCGGTTCCGCCGGCAACAAGTTCCGCATGACGCTCGCCCTCCCCGTCGGCGCCGTCATGAACTGCGCCGACAACTCGGGCGCCAAGAACCTCTACGTGCGTCTCCTCCCGTGCTCTTTCCCTGTGCGGACGAGCGAGCGCTGACAGGCGAGGACGCCGCCGCCCAGGTCATTGCCGTCACCCGCACGGGCGCGCGCCTCAACCGTCTCCCGGCTGCTGCCGCCGGCGGTGCGTCTCCGTCTCTCTCCTCTCTCGCTCTTTCGTCTAGCAGTGTGCTGACACTGGCATGAAACTGTTTCAGACATGGTCATGGCCACCGCAAGTCCAATCTCCTCTTCGTCTCGGCCCCTCCCTTTGCCCCGCCCCTCGCCTCTCTCGTCCTGCCGTTGCGCCCGTCCACGTCAGGCGATCCGCCTAAGGCACTCGGCTGCACTTTCGCCTGTGCCTCAACTGCCTGCCCACGCGCGGTCGCGCACGCCGCCGCCTGATGGGTGGCTCAGGCCACGTCGCGGTGCCGTGGTGCGGCTCGCATGCAGGCGAAAGTGGCGCTCGCTCGCGGGACGGGCACACGCGTGGGCTTGCGGGAGTCGCATGGGCACTTTCACAGGCGTGGAGGTGGCGTGCCCTGACCGAGATGGACGGCGAGTGCGGCGGCGACGGAGGGTTGGCCTTGTCCCCTCGAGAGCCCTGCTCCGCGCGGAGGCTCGCCGAGACCTGCCGCGCACAGGGCCCCCTCAAGGTTCAAAGGGCGGACCATGGCATCCCGAGCACAGGGGTCGCAGCCCGCGCACAGGCCCCGTGCGCACGATCCGCCTGCGCCTGGTGGACCTCCGTCCCGGGGTTGCGCCCAGCGCATACCCGGACGGTTCTGTGGGGGCTAAAGGCTCATCAGCAGAACGGGTCGACGCGCGCGTGGTCCGGCACCGACCGGCGAGCAGGTCTCGCCGTCGCCCTCGCGCTCAGGTGCACCACGCACCGCTATCGCTCACCGCCACGGCCCGCGTTGTGCACGTTCTTGCGCGCCTCCAGATCCGCACGTACCGCCCGCCGCGGCGGACCGTGCACACACCCCACCCTGGTCCTCCTCGCGCTGCGCAGCCGTCCTGACCCTCCTCCTACCTCTCCACCTCGTCTACAGGTCAAGAAGGGTAAGCCTGAACTGCGCAAGAAGGTCCACCCGGCGATCGTCGTTCGCCAGCGCAAGGCCTGGCGCCGCCGCGACGGTGTCTTCCTCTGTACGTAGCGCCGTCCGCCTCCTCCCCCGGCCCACCCGCTGACTCTCCCCTCACCCCGCGCTCCTACCGCCAACAGACTTCGAGGACAACGCCGGCGTCATCGTCAACCCCAAGGGCGAGATGAAGGGCTCTGCCATTGCCGGCCCCGTCGCGAAGGAGTGCGCCGACCTCTGGCGTGCGTCCCCACCCTTCCCTCTGCTCTTCCTCCTCCCGCCTCTTCCCCCGCGCGCAGAGCAGACACTGACTCGCGTGGACGACCAACAGCGCGTATCGCCTCGAACGCCGGCACCGTCGTCTGAGCGTTCCCGGGTTCCCACACTTGGTTCGCGAGGGAGTCTTTGCAATCGGAGGGGTGACCTCAGCTGCGAGTCGTCGGCCCGTTTGTGGAGAAAGTGAAAGAGACGAGTGCGCGAGAATCATTCGTTGCACAGGCGCGGACATGGAGAAATGGGGCCGCGCTCGCCTCGCGCGCCCTCTCCACCGGTGATGTAGCAGCCGCCCTCCCGCCTACGCCTCGCTCCCCTCTCGGCGCAAACCCTTCCCGTCCATCCGTCCGTCCGTTGCAACGAGGGCCCCAAGAAGCTGCTCTACGCCCGCGTGAGCATCCACCCGTGCACGGTGCCGCGCACGGCGAGGTCGCCTCCGTCCTCCGGGAACGCCGGCTGTGTTGCATGGCACGCGCGCGCGGAGGGGGGGGGGGGCGTCGTCCTTGGCGTCAGCGCTCGGTTGGTCGGTCGGTCGCGCTCGAGAGAGGACAGGAGAACGGGACAGTGAAGAGAGCGAGAGAGAGAGAGGGAGAGAGAGAGAGAGCGACGCACCCCAGCGGTCGGGTCCTCCCACACCTTGTCGCACTTCCAGCCCGCGTCGCGCGCGAGGTCGAGGATCGCGACGTCGGCTTGTGCGAGCCAGGGACGGTGGTGCGAGAAGAAGCACAGGACGGCCGGGGTCGAGAGGGTGGAGGGGGAGGAGAGGTCGCTGGGGGGTTGTTGGTCGAGGGTGGGGGCTGGCGCGGAGGAGGGAGAGGAGGGGGAGAGGCACGAGAGGCACGAAGCGAGGAGTGCGGCGTGCTGCGAGTGGTTGAAGACGAGGTCTGACAAGAGGATCAGGTCAAACTTGCGCGGCGGGTCGCCGACAGCGCCTCTGTTCTTGAGCGCTTCGAGGAGCGCGTCGGGCGGGGAACCCCACGTGAAGCCCTGTGTAGGCGAGCAAGCGGGTCAGAGACTGAGAGAAGAACAAGGGGATCGAGCCGAGACGCGCCTTGGCGCTCGCGTGAGCGACGTCGGGCGAGTCGAGCGCCGAGACGTTGAGGTCGACGTTGCGCTCGAGGTTGCGCACGAGGGACGCGTCGGGGAAGTCTGAGATGACGACCTGCGGGCGTGCGTCGCGGTGTGTGCACGCGTGAGTGAGGATCCCGAGGGGAGAGAGAGACGATGGACGACCACAACGCACGTCACCTGCGCCCTCGAGGGCGGCTGTCAAGCCCGGGAGGCCGCCTCCCGCTCCAAGCTCGAGGACAGCCTTGCCCTTGCCCTTGCCGCGGCCGTGTGGGCCATGGAGGAGCGTCGCGGCGTGCAGTTCGAGGAAGCGGGCCATGGCGATGGCGGCCGGGTAGAGGATGTGGCCTGTTGCGTGAGAGGAGGGCGGGTCGGCTCAGGGGACGTCCAGCTCGCGCGGGGGAGAGAGAGAGGGCGGCGCACCCCACAGAGGATGGCCCGACACGAGGCCCACCTGGACGTCGTCGGGTCCGACCTGGGAGCCTACTCCGCCGTGGCACCTGCGCTTGTAGGCGCGGACGGTTGGGGGAGGGGTCGGTGGGCGAAAGTCTGCTGGTTCCTGTCGTGGTGGCAGAGCTTGTGAAAGAGTGAGCTCCAGGCACGAGAGGCCTGTCCGAGGAGGGAGAGAGAAGGAGAGGAGCGAACGTCAAAAACGGCGCCGAAGCCCTCGTCGTCGTCCGAGGCAGGGGCGGGGGATGAGGCACGCGACATGGGAGAGCTCGTCGAGGCGCGTCAAACGAGTCGAGGCGGTAGAGTCGGAGCTTGTCGAACCGAGAGTGGACGCGACGAGGGCGACGTTCCTCATCTCCGCTCCCTCGACCCCCCTCGCTCGTCTCTAGCAACAGTAAGCACACGCTGGACTAGTAGGGGTCGCATCGCACTAACGCTCTCACACCGTCGCAGTGGCCAGCGCATTCATGCAGTGGGCAAAGTGAGCCCTCCCTCGTCCCCATCAGCTCGACCCCTCCCCTCAACCTCACCCTCGAGCTACTCTCGGAGCAAACGCATACACCACGACAGGGCTCTCGCCACCCTCGACCGAGCCGAGACTCGCCCCCCGCAACACGCGTCGCTGACACCTCACTCTCCTCACCTCGTCCCCCCTCTCGCCCAACAGGTCGCCCGAAGCGCGCAACTACTTCTTCTCGACCCACTTCTGGGGGTACGTCCTCCCCTCCCCC